>CAUYPO010038715.1:0-20928 GCA_963574435.1 Cheirogaleus major
TCTACTCCTTAAATGGTCAATCCATGTCTGGCCGGAAGTCTTGTCCTGAGCCTGGGACTGTGGGGGTATGAGAGAAGTAGGAGGCTGACAGGCCTTCTGGGTTGACACAGAGAATAGGCTCCAGAAATCGGGGTCTGGTCACCCTGCAGCTGCCCTCTCCTGAGTCTGACTGTGGTTTCATGGCCAACAAGACATCACGACCATGAGAAAATCACCTGTGGGGGCCTGAACAGCCAGCTGTACACAGGTGAGGTCTACTGGAGCCCTGCGGTTGCCCAGAGTTACTGGCAGATCTGCTTGTCCTAGCCCACCGTGTCCGTGAAATCCTGGGTGTGATGCACCTGTTACGTATTTGTGCTAAAATGTATTCTAATAAGTATGTGGCTCTGCAAAGAAGAACACTCATCCTTATGTCACCTAAACTCTCCTCTGCTTCTCTGCCATTGTGGCCACATTATTACAGGTGACTATGAGTCTCCCCAGGAGCCTGGGACCTGAGGGACTGCCTCCTCACTTTGCCTTTGGGGTTCTCTGAGGACAGGTGTTCTGTCTTCTTTCTTCTCTCCCTTCTCCACCTCTTCCTTCTTATTCTTCTTTTTAAAATGTGATTTTATATAACTTTTTACTGAAGCATAATTACACACATGGAAAGGCACACCTATCAGGAACCGAACATACCCACGTAACCAGTGCACGGATCAAGAAACAAAATACCATCAGCATTCCGCAAAGAAACAAAATACCATCAGCATTCCGCAAAGGCCCTTTTTCCTTTTCATTCCCTGCCTCCACCCCAGGGCCCAATTTAAAGAAAAAGATTCAGGATACTGGCATAGTTTCAAAGTATCTCTCCAGAAGATACTTATTGATTACAAGGCAAAGATACTAACTTTTCCATAGAGAAACGTGGTAGACCTCACCTTAACCACGTGATCAAGGGGACATTAGCAGTGACAAGACACATCAACATCACAGACATTCTGACGTGGTGCACTGAGAAGTCCCCTCTGCGGCATCCTTCCCCAAAATACGTGCCCTCGGTTGAATGTGAGAAAACATCAGAATAACCGCGATCGTGGGGCATTCTACAAAATCACTGATCAGTACTCTTTAAAAGCAGAAAGGTCACAAAAGACAAAGAAAAACTGAGGAAGTGTCACAGAATGGAAGAGACTAAAAAGACATGAAAACTAAATGCAATGTGGATCCTGGACCAGAAAAAGGACAGTAGTGTGAAAACCGGGGAGCTTTAAATAAAATCTGTAGAATATTAATAGTAGTATACAGGGTCAATTTCCTGGGTTTGATAGTTGTACCATGGCTGTTACATAAGATGCTGACATTAGGAGGTGTTAGATGAAAGGTATGTGGGAACTCTCTGTATTACGTTTGCAACTTTGCTGTAAGCCTAGAATTATGTCAAAACAAAAATAAAAATAAAAAGTCTAGGTGGGCATGGTGGTGCACACCTATGGTCCCAGCTACTCGTGAGGCTGAGGCAGGAGGATCGCTTGAGCCCAGGAGTTTGGGGCTGCGGCATGCCATGATTGGGCCTGTGAATAGCCACTGCACCCCAGCCTGGGCGACCCAGTGAGACTTCATCTCTAAATAAGTAAGTAAATAAATAAAAATTTAAAAGCATACATCTCAGGTCTAGTATGTCCCCAAGAGGTTTGGTTGAACTAATAGCGTAAGTATAAAACACACATAAAACATTTAAGGAAAAACTATAAGGCCAAGACAATAGCTGAAACTGTAACTAAAAATTCTTGCAGACAGCTGCCAAAGACCTAAGGTTTGTGGAGCACCTGTCCCCAGAGCTGCGGCAACACGCTCAAGGGTTAGAGTATACAGGGAAACCTCAGACCCCTGGCCCAATCTCACACCCATTGCAAGAGACCCCTCCTACCAGCCTTCCTCACAAGGTGCTCTTTAGCCTCTACTTGAGTGACTCTGACAATGGGAAGCTCATTACTCTACTCTTTTGGATGATTTTTAGTTTGTGAGCCCAAGTGCTATTGATAGGATGAAAAACTGGAAACACCCTGAGTGAATCGGGCCAAGTTATCTTAGCTACCAAGATGAGGCGCTCCGTATGGGCACTGAAAGCGAGAAGAGTGTGGCAATCTTAAGGCATGAACGTGTGAGTAATGCAAAGTGACAAGAGCAGCAGTTGCGTTTGCACACTGATAACAGCTATGTTGAAATCTAAGCCTGTACGGTAAGAGCTGGAAGATAATTCAGAAGGGTACAAATCATTGTTTTAACTTGCCTCGATTTTTTAAAAAAGTGATATATGTATAGAGTTTTGAATGGAATTTAGTGACCAGAATTTTTAAAAATTCCCTCCATTAAAGGACTTGGGGATTGTCACTTCACGATTGAGAATGGCTGCATGTAGCACTAAGGTCTGAGCACTGTGGGAAAGAGTGACACGGTGTCTGCCATGGGTGAAGGATGAACAGTGGCAGCACGCATGTTATGTAGTTGTCACCTCTTCTAGTGACACTCCCAGCTCCTGGTTTCACTTTTGCAGACCGCTAAAAGGCAGGTTTGTGCTGATTAAGGAGCCATGTGCAGGAAAAGGCCTCTTCTTTGAGTTACAAACTTTAGGATTCGGGGCAAGTCACTGGGATATAAGGCAGCATGAAATAAAGGCCGTAAGTAAAAGAAAAGCAAAGTCTTCTGCAATAGAGGTCGGTTTGCGAGTAGGTGGGCATGACAGGGAAGACTCGTGGCATTTGTACTGGCTCTTGCAGGAGGAGGAGCCTTTGCAGGTGGCTATGCCTGGGAAGGGTATTTCTGATGGAGGCATGGCATGCACAGCCACGGAGGTTGGAAAATAACAGGTCCTCTTGGGAGAAAGCAAAGAGCGCGCACAGGTGACTAGTGGAAGATAAGTTGGAAACGTAGGAAGGGACCAAATTGAGAGCATCCTGGACACTAGGATGACAAGTTTGGATTTTATTTAGTTAGCCACAGGAGGCTGAGACTAAAAAAGTGGTAAGAAAATGTCCCCTTCCTGGAGACCAGTACCATGAGGGACCTTGGGACTGGTTTTTGACAAGAGCCCTTTGGGGTGTGGGGTGGAAATCTGAGCACGGGGATGATGTGGGGTGGGAGACACAACTGAATCCCGCTGAGAAGAGTCCCATGGGCTCCATCTGCTGCTCAGGGTCTCCTCAGCCCCAGGCCAGGCACAGAGACGCACAAGCCTCAGTCTCTGCTCTCTAGAAACTTCTAATCCATGGAGAAAAGAAACATGCCCCCAGGAAGCAACTGGAGACCAATCCCAGACAGTGTGAGATCCAGTACCAAGGGGAGAACACCAGCTGGGTGTGAAGCACTTAGGGGTAGAAGAGGAACTTGGGTGGGAGCCAGCAGGTCAGGTGTCCTAGGGCCCCTGTACTCTGCAGAAGGTGGCCCTCGATGATTTCTAAGGTGTCCTCAGGCTCTGCAGGTCCCTGGCTCTAGAGGGAGAGGCCTGGAAGGAGGCCAGAATTTGACAGAGAGAAGGGAGAAAAGGGGGCTTTCCAGATATGGGGGTGAGAGGAGCAGGCCAGGGACACCAGAGGGCTTGGGATGCCAGGGACTCTGAGGAGCCTGACTGAGCTGTCAGAAGATCAGGTTGGGTAGGCAGGGGCTGTGGCCCCCAGGGCCTGGCAGCCAGGCAGGGATGCCCTGGCTCCATGTAGCCGGCCAGGGACGCTCAGAAGGGTTGTGGTGTGACTAGGGTTTGGGAAGGTGAGCCTGGCAGCCTCCAGACTCCTGGGACCCTACCACATAAGGAAAGGTTGCTGGAGGCCCATGCTGGCAAGTTGGGTGGGCCTCACGAGACTTTGGAGATCCCATGGACTCTGCTACATTCATAGGATTTGGCAAGATTCCAAGGATCCAGTAACTTTCTTTTGCCTGCTCTTCCAAATCTGCAATCACCATCCCAGGGAAGCCACTCTCTACCTTGCCTTCTACCCCAGGGTCCAGCGTCTCTCTGGGGACTTGCATGGAGGAACGGGAGCTGAGCTGACCTAGAGACACAATCAGGCTGGCAGACTTCTGGTTCCTCCTTCCCCTCCCCCATCATAGGGGAGGCTCCAGGGCTCTGGCTGAGGGGTGGGGTGGGGGGCAGTGGCCAGGGTGGAAAATCCCTCCTGGCTGGATGATATCAGTGTTTGGCAGGTCTGGTCCTGGCCTTCTGCCTGGGGCCCGAGGACTTGAAACATCTGCTTGGAGCCCTGAGTGCAGGGTACAAGGAGGTAGAGAGGGTGTTGGCATGGGGACTTTTTCCACTCACCCCAAAATGGAGAGCTTCCCTGGGCCAGGGGAGCAAATGCTGGGCCAGCTCCAGTATTTAGGCAATGGGAAGCTTGGAGACGGGAAGTGGGGTGGAGGGATTGGGGCAGATGGGAGGTGGGGTGGAGAAGGGGGTTGGGGGTGGGAGCTGGAGATGAGGGCTGGAGCAACAGGGTAAGTCAGACTTGGGGGCCAGACAAGGCTTGGGAGAGGATAATGAGGGGGGGCGCAGGCATTTTAGGAGAACTAAAGATGGGGCAGAGGCACAATGGGGTGGGAGAAAAGGCAACGAAGGACAGAAGCAAAGGGCAGGCCTGTCCCCTCTTCCTAGGACCCCATTCCAGCCTCTGTTCCAGGCTGGGACGAGAGGCACAATCAGAAGCTGGTGTGGCTTACTGCGTGAGCGTGTCCTGAGCACTTGCTGAATTAGGATGACAATTTCTCCAAATGTCCCGTTAGACCTTGGAAGCCTCCGAAGCCACCCAGACAGCTCCGGTTCCCAGCCCCACCGCCACTGCTGACACTGCCGTCACTACCACCTTCAGCACAGCCTCCCCACGAGCCCCATTTTCACAGCCTTCACCCTCGCCACTGAGCGCTGCACCCGCCAGTCGTGGAGGGTGCTGAGAGTCAGAAGCTGGGTAAGTCTGCAAGCTCATCACCTACAACCAGCCGTTCCCAGCAATTTTGCCTCCCAGGGAACATGTGGCAATGCCTGGAGACACTTTTGGTTGTCACAACTGAGGGACTGCTCCTGGCATTGAGTAAGTAGAGGCCAGGGATGCCGCTAAACATTTCACAGAGCACAGGACAGGGCCCACAACAAAGAATCCTTTGTCCCAAAGTGTCAATAGCACTGAGGTTGAGAAACCTTCCCTACAGATCCTATGCCTCTCACTCTGGCTTTACCTTATTCTGGCCCTGGTCCCCAAATGCCCACATCATACCTCTGGTTTCTGGACAAGAAGTAATCTTTGCCACTCCATCTTTTGGCAACTTTGTTCTCTGTTATCGCTTGTACCTCCTGGCCTCCACTGCTTGTATGAAAAAGTCAATAAGATGAAAAGTCTGTTGCGGCCACCCTCGAGGGGGAAAAACACGCAGAAACGATTGATACGTGAAACACAAGGTGCACCCTAGATTGGGGTCAAGCTTGCCCAGGGCAGGAAGGCAGGGACTGGGCTAGACCCTGGGGGTATAAAAGAGGAAGGAGCACTCAGGCCTTCACTCTTCTGCAACTGCAGAACTCGGAGTGGCTTTTCCTCTGCAGCCAGTCAGGAATCGGCATGATGAAGTGGATGGTGGTGGCCTTGGTCTGTCTCCGGCTCTTGGAGGCGGCAGTGATCAGGTGAGTCTGGGGCCTGCCTGGTGGCGAAGGGAGCCTGGGTGGGAGCCTAAAGCCCCCCAACGGGCCTCTCGACCAGGGGCCGTTCCACTTATGTCTGCTCTGAAATTGCTGCTAGGGAAGGGACATTTCTGCTGGTGTTGGACAGGACTCAGAGGTGGGAGGGGACACAGTCCCTGCCTTCAGGAAACAATCCTTTCTGGATAAGGCATAAGATAATTTTTTCTAAAAATGTTGTTAAGGCCAAAATCATCTCAGCAGAAATGCCAGTAAATGTAAATCTCTATCCCCTGAGGGGTCAGGAGAAAAGTCATGGTGGCATGGCTCACAGCTGTCGGGAGGGGAGGACTGCTCACCTGGTGAAGAGCTGGCTCTTCTCAGACACGTCTTTTAAAGTGCAAAAGCGGTGGTTGGCATGGAGCAACTACCAGTCTTGAAAGGCTCAGCATGAAGGGGTTTAACAGGGAATTTCTGGAGAAGGCAGGGGCCTGAGGGAGTAGGGACTAAGAAGGGGAAAGACATGAAAAAAGGAGGAATTCTGGAGCTGGAGTAAGGCCTGGGTGGACCCCAGAGACTCAGGCAATGGCAGCAAGCAGGCCTGGAAGGAAGAGGGCCAACAGGGTGACTGTGCCCATGGGAAGAGGGGCAGAGATCATGATTCCAAAGTTCCAACTCCAGAGCTGATCTGGGCTCTAGGCCACCCAGGCCGACTTCTTCGGTGGCCCTGCTGTCCTGAGAAGATCAGTGACGAGCCCTAGGCCATACAGTTAGCAGCAGGGGTGGAACTAGGACCCTGTCTCCTGAGTCCCAGCTAGTTCTGTTCCTGTCCCTCCATGCTCCGTCACATCCAGCCGGTGACAGGTACCCGAGGGCCACCATAGTAAGGGACTCTGGGGTGAGCTTTGCCATCTCTAAAACTTTCCTTTAAAAATGCACATATCCTGGAAAGGCAAATGCCTGAAGTCCCTCTCCCCTTCCTGGGAAGGAATGAATGGGATATTTGATTGGAGGGACAGGGGGGCCCCTTGAGACAGGGAGAGGGCACGCAGGGGTGGAGTTGATGGTTTTCTGAATCTTGGAGCAAATGCCGAGAAGAGTTTTGAAAGAAAGAGAAGAGGGTAAGAGAGAGAGAGGCCAAGGGAGACAGAGAGACACATGCAGAGACAGAGACATAGAGACAGAGAAACAGAGACTGAGAAGGGGAGAGACAGAGAAAGAGACACACAAGCAACAGACTTGGGGACAGCGTGGCGAGAGAGTGAGGCGCACAGGTAGCGATGGGGAGAAAGGGGAGGCTGGGAGGAGGAGAAGGGGCCTGCCCTGACGCATGGCCCTTCTGCAGAGTCCCCGTGAAGAAATTTAGGTCCATTCGCGAGATCATGAGGGAGAATGGCTTAGGGGAGGAGTTCCTGAGGGCCTGGAAGTACGACCCCGCTCTGAAGTACCGCTTCAACCAAGTCGTCGTGGTGGGCTACGAGCCCATATACTACAGGGACGTGAGTCCTGACCCTCCCCAAAGGCTGAGAGCCAGGCCGGGCGGCCAGCTGCACCCCTTCTCCCTGCCCCTCCACCTGCCCCCGTGGTCTGCCCCCGGACCCCACACACGCCTTTGCGGCTGCCCTGGGCAGGCACAGACTGAGGGTCCGTGGGTTCGGGGCAGGTGTCGGGGGGAGACTCGGGCCCCTGCTTGTGGTGTGGGCTGGAGGGCAGGGGCTGGTGCCTTCACTGCTCTGCCCTCGGAGAAACCTGGACCCCGGGATCCCCCTGGAGCTAACAGCCTGCCCATGGCCCCACAGGCTTCCTTCTTTGGCGAGCTCAGCATTGGAACTCCACCCCAGAAATTCAAGATCCTTTTTGATACCGGCTCCTCCGACTTGTGGGTGCCCTCTGTCTACTGCCGGACGCTGGCCTGCAGTGAGTGCCTGGCCAGGCAGGGAGGGTGGCGGGCAGGGCAAGGCAGGTCATAGACACCCTCCAGGGAGGGTCACACTACATGAGGGGTGGTTGGGGGAGCTTAGTGCTGGAGAGCACATCACGGGGCATTGTGCAGGGTCACACAGCATGCCCAAGGCAGAGGGAAGAAGAGGCTGGTGACCCCTTTACCGTCTCTGCCGACCAGGGTGCCTTCCTGCGTTTATGCCACTCTGCCTCACCCCACTCCATCTATGCCACTCTAACCCCATTCTGTTAACTCTGGACAATGCCACGCCATGTCACATGACTAGTTTCTACTCTATTCAATCCCACTCGATACTACAACATTCTATTCCACCCTACTCTGCTATGAAGTTCTCACTGAGTGTCTCTAAGAGACATGACAGAATATAGGGTGAGGTCCATGGACTGTCGCAGTTTTGGGAGACAGGCAATGTTCACTTTGCCCTGGTCCCTGCCAAAGCCTTGGAGTTTTGGTCCTGACACCTCTGGCCCAACGGGTCCCTCCACAGTGAGGGTTGGGGCACTTGGGGACGCCCTGGAGGGTTGGGGGAATTACTCCTTCATCTGCTGAGTGATTAATTACTCAGCCCCCACTGTGTGCCAGGTGCTCTGCCAGGGCCAGGACACAGAGACAGGTTCTATGCAACCCTGCCCACAGGGAGGCCACGGTCCTGGGGCATCCCAAGATTTTGTAAGTCAGAGGGGGCTTTGGGGCCAAGGCTGGCCAGCTCTCATGGGCCTTCTAACACCTGGAGCCTTGGCTGGCTCCCCCTGACTTGGTGGGCAGGGCTGCTAAGGCCCAGGCTGGGTGAGAGGCAGGAGCCCTGCGTTCTCTTGCCCTCCTGGCTCTCCAACCTCTCCCTCTGCCTGCAGCCAACCACTCTCGCTTCGACCCCGCCAAGTCTTCCACTTTCTCCACCAAGTGGCAGTCCTTCTCCCTGAAGTACGGCAGCGGCAGCCTCAGCGGCTTCTTTGGCTACGACACTCTCTCTGTGAGTGGGTGCCAGCTGTCGCTCCCCACCCTGGGGTATGGGAATGGAGGCCAGGGCCATGAGCTGTGAGCTGGCAGGGACACTTATACGGAGCCCTGAAGCATGGTGGATGCTAGTGCTTGGCTGTGCAGGACAGGAAGGCAAGACGAGAGGGGCTCATTCAGTGACTCCTTGAATACTCACTGTCAGCCCCCACGTGCCAGGCACGGGGGCATCATGCTGGACGGAGACGGACATTGTCCTTTTTCTTAAGGAGCTTAAAGCCTGGGGAGTTCAGAGAAGAGGGAGAGGGGGTCGGCAGGCATGCTGCAGCAGTCAGGGAAGGCTGCCTGGAAGAGGTAGCTCCTGCAAGACCTGTCAAAAAGGGAAGGGGCAGAAATGAGGAAGGGATGAAGAGGGGAGCTTTGAGGGGTCTTTGGGGGCAGCCTGGGGGAGATAGGTGGAGTCAAACTTGTCACCTTCCCTCCTTTGTGTGCACCACCCCCTGCCCAGTTCCCGAGCTTCCAGATCCCTGACCAGCAGTTTGGCCTGAGCGAGTACGAGCTGGGTTCGACGTTTTTCTACTCAGAGTTTGATGGCATCTTGGGCATGGCCTACCCTGACCTGGCCACGGATGGGGCCACCACAGTCTTGGAGGGAATGATGCATGAGGGCATTTTCTCCCAGCCCATCTTCAGCTTCTACATCTACAAGTGAGGAACTGTCACCTCCCAGCCTCTCCCCTGCAGCACTGGACCACTGAGGCTCAGTGCTTTGGAGTTGGGAGGCCTCCCAGCAGGCACCTGGCTCCAGCCACTCCTGTTCCAGGGCCATCCCTCCTGGGCGTCTGAATCCTCCCCAACCCCGCCCCTGTGTCTATCCACAGCCCACTCCGACTTTTCTTTGCATTCCTTGGCCTTAGCCGGGACAGAATCTCTCCCACTTCCAGGTGAACTTTGCTCTGGTTCTTGGCACCTCTCGGATTTGCCTCCCGCCTGGGGCCCCAGTTAGCTCACTTCCTTCTGACTAAATGTTTTCTACCTGGATACCTCTTTTGTATAGTAATCTATTGCTTCATCTTCTTTGATCTATTGTTCTAGCCTGGTCCTGGAGTCTTCTGGTCTAGGTCCACCACTGACTTCTGACAAGCTGTTATCCTCACCAGCAAACACAAGCAAACACAGGCACTTAGAGAGCGGCCTGGGACTGACTTCTCTCTTCCTCTCCCGAATTGGCCAACCGCCTTCTCCAGACAGTTAGCGTCTACTCTCTAAGGCTTAATCACTTGAATATGACTTTGAACAACATCCCCCTGTTGCCCATGTTGCTAACTGACTCTCTGCCTCTGTTTACAATCTGTCTGCACGTGACCTTTTGGAGCCCCACCCAGTCCCACACTCCAGCTGCCAGGGGAGGCCTCTGGAACAAACACCGAGTGTCCTTCCCGCCCACCACCAAGGCCCTTTCTCTCTCCAGTCCCAGCAGAAAATTAATGAGCTGGGTGGGCCTGGGCAGGGCTCCTGGTGACATGTTCCACTAGTGGCATGAAGTGGAAGGCAGAGGAGAGGGAGTGTGGGGTGGGGCGGAGTGGGGGTCCCAACAACGAGGGGCTCCCCTGCAGGCAGGCATCATTCCGGAGCCTGAGACACTGAGAATTCTGAGAGGCCCAGCCAGAGGGGAGCCCCGGTCTGAGGGGGGACACGGCCCTGTCCCTGGGGAGCCGCAGTCTGAAGCCAGGGAAGGAGCTCTGTTTACCTCCTAAGGTGACTGCTTAGCAGGAAAGCCCTTTTCCACAGCTCTCCCTGACTTGTCCTTGCTTTTGTCTCTGTAGGCGGATGGTCACTGATCTCGGGGGAGTGATCATCTTTGGGGGTGTGGACAACAGCGTGTACACAGGGGAGATCCACTGGGCGCCTGTCACCCAGAAGCTCTACTGGCAGATCGGCATGGAGGGGTGAGGCTGGTGGGGCCCTGGGACGCAGCACTCCCTTGGAGTGGGCTTCAAGGCACCCCATGTCACACACACAACCAGGCACTGCTGGTGGGGGGTGCAGAGGCTTGTTCCACAAAGCCACAGCTGCCCTCTGCAGGAGCCTCAAAGCCCTGGAGAAGAGGGCTGGCGTGGGGATGACATAGGCAGGGGCAGGACCTAGAATCCCAAACATTAGAGACCCTGTGCTCAACATCCTTGCAATGAATCAGTGGCCCTGGCTTTCAGTGTTTTTAGAACCTTCCTTGAAACTTCTTAGGAATAGATCCCATGGCCAGTGAGGTGACCTTGGACAGATTCTGGTATGGTGTGATTAGGGCAATAGCCGGATTGCCCTCTGCAGGCTCCTTTCTTTCCGAAGTAAGCTTGATTGTGCAGCTAGCTGCCTGTCCCACCCCTAGCCGCCCAGAGCTGGTGGGGTGCTGAGGCCGCCCATCTCTCCCATTCAGGTTTCTCGTGGGCCAGCAGGCCACCAGCTTCTGCTCCCAGGGCTGCCAGGTCATCGTGGATACAGGCACCTCTCTGCTCACCGTGCCCGAAGAGTACCTGAGTGAAATTGTGCAGGCCACAGGGGCCACGGAGAATGAGAAAGGACAGGTGCATCTAGTGGGGGTGTCCCCTCCCCAGGGGAGGCCAGCCCAGAGGCACTCATGGTTTCTCCTGGGAACATAAGAATAGCCTGACTTGGCCTCTGTGCCTCCAGCTGCCCAAGGAACTGGAGGTGGAGGGACCTCGGCTGACTGAGGCTGGGGGCTGGTTGGGGACCTGGAGGTTCAGGTGGGCCAGAGGCTTGTGCTGAGGAGAGGGTGGGAGGTTACTATTAGGCAAGAATTTCTCAGAGCTGCAGTCATTCAGAGGAAACAGATTAAACACTTGCTGGGCTTTAGAGTAAGAGCAAAATAACTGGAATGTGGGGCTAAGCAAGTGAGTGACAAGGGCTAACCTTTAATCCACGCCTCCCCCACCTCCACAGGGCCATGCGCCACCCCCCTGCCCCCAGTCCTGAGCCCAGCAAAGAGTTTGCCTAATTAACCCACCCCCACTGACTGTGGGGGACCAATGGGGTGCTCTCTCTGCAGGTCTGTGTGTTTTAAAAGGACACTTATAGAGAAAAGGAAGAGATTCAATCTTTCATAGGGAAAATTCAGGCAAGAGAAATGTTTTTGGGGTAGGGGAGATTCTCAGGTCTCCCAAAATTATACCCATTCTATAGGAGTTCATATGTATAATGCTGGCCCTCTCTACACAGGACTTTTCCTTGGAGCTGCATCCTCTAGTCCAAAAGCAGGCTTGGGGCTTGGCCTGGGGCTCAGGCCCGGGATCCCAGGGACAGGGTGATGGAGTTAGTGGGGTCTCTCAGGTGGGAGATATGGCACCTGGGAACCTGTTTCTCTTGGCAGTATATCGTAAACTGTGACAAGGTCGAACACCTGCCCAACTTCACCTTCGTCATCAATGGTTCGAAGATCCCTCTGCCACCCTCTGCCTACATCCTCACCGTAAGTCCTGGTCCCTGCAGGCTGAGCCACCATGACTGGGCATGGGAGGAAGGGGTGGGGAGCCAGAAATGCTCAGTCTCCTTACCTTGTGCCATTTTCCGACTCTGCAACACTGATTTATTTTATCTATTCATTGATTCTAAACCCCCTTCCTTGGAACAAGGCTATGAAATAGGAAAGTGTCATCTATTATCAATTAATATTAATTAATGGGGAGAGGCACTGGTCTCTGTTGAGCACTTACTGGGGCCAGCCACTGTGTGAGGCCCTTTGCCTACACTATCCCACGTAATTGTCACATTTGATTAGGAAGAAACTCATTTCTGTTTTACAAATGAAAACTTGGAGGTTCAGGGAGGTTAAGTAACTGACTCAAGGCTACACAGCTAGTCAGGGTGAAGCTGAGGTTTGAATCCAAGTTGCCCTGGCTCCAAGGTTTAACCAGCATGCTGATCTGCTCTAAACTAGTAGCAGGAAGGAGGCCTGTGGGAAGAGGAGTTTCTCACCATGGGGAGAGGAGATCCTGTGGAGGACCACTACAGCCTGAATTTACCTATTCCAGAAATCCCTGTCACCAGCCCCTGCTCTGGTGGTTCAGCTGGCCTATGAGCCCTCAAGGGCAGAGACCTTGGCTCACTTATTTCTGCATTCATACCTGTAGCCCAGGGCTCAGGGCTGAGCAGTGCCCAGCACATGTGTGAGCAAATGAATGAGTTTGCCTTTCTGTGTCGAGCAGAACGGTGACTTCTGCGACGTGGGAATCGAGGCCACCTACCTGCCCTATGAGGACGGCCAGCCCCTGTGGATCTTCGGGGATATCTTCCTCAGGTTCTACTATTCCATCTTCGACATGGGCAACAACAGGGTGGGCTTTGCCACTGCCATCTAGACTTGTTGCCTGGACACGTGGGCCTCCTTCCTCTTCTTGGCCCTGCCCCTGCAGGGGGGTTCTCTCTGTGTGGCTTCCCTCTGGATTCAGCCTTCCTTTTCTGGACTCTGGACTTTCTCTAACAATAAATAGTTCTTCCTTATGTTGGCCAGCCTGTTGTTTTTGGAGGGGAGTTGTGGTCTGTAAGGTGTTTCTAGTCTCAGGGAATTGGAAGAATGAGAGTCAGGGGCAAATTTCACTTTGATGGACCATGTTCTCCCTGAGCAGCTAGGTTTCCTGGTGGGTCACTGAGATTCTGAGAGAAATGGGCCTAAGGCAGGGCTTGGGGATGGGATCTGTACTCCTCAGAGCTTAGAGTTGTTCACACCTCTGCCCCCCAGAGGGAAGACAGTGGTACTGGCATTGTGGGGGTATTCCTTTTCCTTTCTGATAGGCAAAGGGGCCCTACTCTAACAATCTGAAATGCTCTGCTGACCCATCTACCAAACTACCACCAGAACCACCCCCGGGGACATCAGGACCCACACACATGTCCACTAGCAGTATGATTAGTGGTCTGACACACCTCAGATCTAGGCATCTGTCCTCTCACCTGTTGATCTAGTTTGGACTAGAAGTTTCTGCGGAATGTTGGATGTCCATGTGCACATGTAAAAGTCATGGGAATCCTTTGGGGGGAGGGTAATACTTCCAGAAACTATTTCCGGAAGTCTTCAGAAGGCTGGGGCTAAGTTAGGCTGATTGTATATTTACCCAGACCCTTATGTCCCAGGACCTGTATTTGAAGGATGGCAGGCCCTCACCTGTGGACAAGAGGGTTAGCTACCTGAGTCACATAGAAATCAAGCCCATTTGCTCTAACCAACTCAGCAAGAGGTCTTGTCCCTCCAGACTTCATCCTTGTCTTTCTTAGGATCCTCCTAGCGATATATCCAGAAACCTGGGCAACATGGCTTGTGGGGGAGGAGGAGAGGGGTGTGGGGGAGAAGAGGGGCGTTGGGGAGAAAGCAGAGAATGATGGCTCAGCACCCTGTTAACTTCCAACAGGGGAAGGTGACATGAAAGGAGATCATGTTCAGCAACATGGTGGTGGTGGGGTGCCAGCAAGCTCGGGCTCGTAAGGGGATGTAAGTGGAAAACCCATAGCGGGGAGGGGCAGGCTCCGTTCTAGTCATATTTTACCCTGTCCTTCGCTAGGCTGACCCCAGCCTTGCCCCTTGTTCTCGGGGGGGGGGGGGGCATACAAGTGCAAGATCCAGGTCCCGCACCCCGCTCCAAACCGGGAGAGAAGCTGGGGTTTGCCACCAAAGGAGTTTCTATGGTAATGGCAGCCATCTGGGACCCTGCATCTTTCCTAGACTGCCAGAAATACAGCCTGCTGCAGGTCCCTCCTTGAGGGTCAGACAAGCCACTGGACGTATCGTAGTGAACCCTAGTTCCGGACCTTACTAACTGAGGAAAAAGAAAAATCCCAAGTGGTAGAAGTGGAACAAAAGTTCCAGGTCAAACATCAAGGCCCTTTAGGCCTTGGCCCGCAGAGCGGGACTACAACTCCCGGCGTGCCTAACGGGGCTACAGCGAGGACTACGCTCCCCAGCTGGCGCCGCGGCAGACCGGCGGGGGGGCGGGGCTGGCCGCAGGGCGGGTGCTGCCCTCTGCCGGGCGCGGAGGGAAGTGGGCGCGGAGTGACAGCCGGAGCCCGGGCGCCGGGCGCGGGGCTCGGTGACAGCGGAGGCGGCGGCCGCGGGCGGGACGCAGGGAGCGGCGGCGGCGCCGACAGCGGCGGGAAGGGCGGACGGGGCGGGCCTCCCTGGTGGCGTGGAGCCGGAGGAGCCCGGGAGCGGGTGGCGGGCGCAGATCGCAGGCCGGGCACCCAAACTTGGGACAAGTTGCCGGAGCCGCGGGGCGTGAGCGGCGGACGGACTGACCTTCAGAGCGAGGTGAGCGGGGCCGAGGGGCGAGGCGCGCGCGGAGGGCCCGGGACGCCCACCCCGGGTGCCCCGCCGCTGTCCCGTGGGTCCCCGAGACAGGTGGGCGGGCGGGTGGGGGATGCGGGCGGGAGAGGGAGCAGGACCTCGCGCGCCGCCCGCCCCGCGGTCCATCCAGTCCGGGCGCCCCGCGCGTGGCCGCCCCGGCGCCGCGAGCTCAGCCCGGGAGCCCCTGCGACCCCTCCCTTCAGGCCGGGGCCGGGGGCGGCTTCTCTGCGACCTTATGTAACCGGGCGGGAGGGGCTGGGGCGGGCGCGGGCCTTCCCGGCCGGGGAGCAGGAGCCGAAGGGGCGGGAGGCGTGGGAGTGAACTTGCAAGAAGTTTGAGGGACGCGTGAGCCCTGCGCCCACTCCCTCTCGCCGGACGCGGCGGAGGCGGGGATGCTGGGGAGGGGGTCGGAGGCAGGGGAGGTGTGCGGGGGCCGAGTCCGGCCGGGCCAGGCCCAGCCTGGATGGTCCCCGGGAGTGGGAGGGCCGGAGCGGCGCCACGCCCCGGGGGCTGGGCTGCTGGCGGGGCGGGTGGAAGTACCATCTCTCCCCCCTTTCCCGTCCCTTCCTCCAGCTCGGTCTGCTGAAGAAGCCGTCCCTGCCCGTGTCCCTCTGGTGTCCCTGGGTCCTCTTCTCTCCCCTGGCATTATTCCACGATTCCAGGGAACATCAACTCCGGAGAGCGCCCTCCGCGCCCGGCCTTCTGCCTCTCCCAGAGCTCCCTGCCGTCGCCAGACCCCCGAGTTTCCCCTTCCCCCGGTCTCGGTCCCGAATCCCGGAAAACACGCCCCCTTCCCCCTAACCCCGTGTCCGCGCCGCCCATCCCCGGGCTGTCCGCCCCCGCCCCCCGCCGTCATTGCCCCTCGGTCCTCCCTCCCGTACCCCATCAGCTATTGGGCCCGGCGCTCGCCTCGAGGGGAGCGGGCAGATGCCGGCTCGGCCCCCGCCCTCGGCCCCCTCCCCGCGGGGTTCTGGCTTCACGCACGGCTGCCCCGGGCTGCTCCGGGCTGCGCGAGCAGGTTCGCGCCGCAGCCGCCTGGCGCGCCCCAGCCCCGCGCCCCGGGGAGGGAGGGAAGGAGGGAGGGCGCCCGGGGCGGGGCCGGTCCGCGCCGGCGCCTGCTTTGCTGGGCCCGGCCCTCGGTCCTCGCCGAACCCCCGACAGCTCCAGCCGTCGTTCTCTCGCCTGTCTGTTCTGGGGACGGTTCCTCGCCCAGTTTCTCAGTTAAACTTGAGCGCAGTTCTTGGGCTTGGCGCTCGGTGGTGCAAGTTAATTACTGCCCTGCTTCCACCCCTCGCCCAAGTGAGGGGGTGCTTAATCGAGCAGGGAAGGGATTGGGCCGAGGCAGGCCCCAGTGACACCTCTGGGGCGTGGCCTCAGGCCCCTGCACCCGCCCTGGCCAAGATTCCACTGGCCCAAACCTGGCACTCTCGGGCAATTGGGGGTGAGGTGGGGGGCTGGTCTCTTGTTTCCTTTAGGGGCCAGAAGCGGATGTGCTCAGTTTTGCAGTTCTTGATGCCCTGCCCAGGAGACAGCCCCCAGGCCCTCCCTTCGGGGAGCTCACAGTCTGGGGAGAGACAGCCAGCAATAGTCACTGGCGGGCCTGGAGAGGCAGCGGAAGGGGAAGGGTCGGTTGTCTTGGAAGCCCTGCCTGGTAGTCTGACAGTATGCTTTTACCATGCCTCAGTTTCCCCAGCCCCAGGAAAATTAGCAACTCTCTTGGCCCACTTCTTTCTGCCAGCCGTCTGGTTGCTGGGACAGGGAGAGCTGGGAATCTGAGGGTGTAAGTGAAGGGCAGGGCTGTTTGGGGTGACTCCATGCTCCGCTTCTCCCGGAGGGGAGCCAGCGTGGCTTACACTAGAAGGCCTGTTCCAGCGGCAGTGTTACATTGTCCTCAACTCAGCTCTGTGAGGTGGAGCTGAGTGGGGACCCAGGTGTCTTGGTTCTGGGTTCCATGGAAGGGGGCACAGGGGATGGGGCAGGGGTCATCTCAGGTGAGCACTGGATCCAGAAAGAGCCAGCTGGGCTTTTGAGGGGTAATGGCCTGGTGATTCGCAGTCAGAGGTGGGCAGGGGCTGGCCAGGGCAGGCAGGAGCCCATCCAGGGATCCAGGATGGTGGCAGTGCCCAGTGTCCCCATGCACTGCATTGGCCTCCGCAGCCTGCTTCTGAAAGCTGAATAGTAGGTGGGAGGGCACGCCCACCCCTCAGGCCTGGCTGCCCTTTGAGGGTCTGCCTTCTGGCCCTGGTCCCTCCTGGGGCTCTGTTTATGGCTGTAATTGCATCATTAGCCAGTTTATAGAGTTACTAGCACCTTCCCCCACAGGGAGTGGCTCAGACACCCCCTGGCTTCTGTCTCTTCCTTTTCAAAGTCAACTTGGTTTCTGCCAGCAGCAGGGGTTTCCCCAACCACAGCTGTCATTAAAGCCAGGTTGGGCCTTTGTCCTGGGGATGGAGGGCAGTCAGCACTTGGGGCCCAGCTGGGGCTGCCCTGGAGATGACTGTGGAAACTGGGTTGGCCTCCTCGGATCGCAGGCAGGGAGTTCAGGGTACCCATAGCTGCCAGACATGTCCACATCCCAAGATGCAGTGAGTGTATGTGCACACTCTACTGCGCCTGTCCTCTGAAAGGAGGGAGATAAAAGCACACTCACCTCACAGGCCACAGGCTGTCGTGAGGATTAAGGGAGGAGCACTGCCTGGTACATGGTGAGTATGTGATGTGGCTCTTCGGGCCAGTGTGGGGTTTGTGTAATGGATGTGAGTTTGTGTGTGTGGTTTTGAGATTACAGGTATCTAGGTCCATGTGTATAGATGACTTGTGTATGTGTGTGCCTATAAGAGTATAACAATAATATTAATATATTAATAGAGTATGTTATCTCTTCTCTTTATGCTATACTAGAGCAATGCTATAATAAACTTTGTCATACACTAGCTGCCAATATTTATTATGTATTTACTCTTTAGAGTGAGGCAGGAATTATTGTTTTCATTATACTGATTCAGAGAAATTAAGCAAGTTGTTTAAAGTCACACAGCCTGGAGGTGTCAGGACTGGGCTTCTAACCCAGGACCACTTGACTCCAAAAATCTGTGTTCTCAATCCCTAAAGACCACTTCAGGGTTTCCCAGGAGTTCTCTCTTAAAAGGTGGGGGTATGGTGGCCTGGGGACTTTCTTTTCCCTATTCAGGGTTTCCTGCCCTCAGTAGTGTGGGAACTTGCTGAAACTCCTGCCCCAGGACCACACCTGTCTCCTGGCCTGTCTTCTGAGCTTGCCAGGATGAATGACCCTGACTCGAACCTGTCTTGACTGGCCAGGGAAGGAAATAGGTTTAGACAAGGCTTCCTGAGCCTCTTTGGAGACCTCAGGCGCTCAAGAAGGGAAGGGAAGGGAGCACCCTACTGACAGCCTTCTGGGTGCCTGGGTTTGTGCATGGACTCCACGACCATTAGCTTCCACTGAAGCCCTGGGTAATGATTGTTCAATCACATGTGGAGAAAAGGCTGTGGGGGCTGTTGGGTGAGATGGGGATGGCACTGAAGGTCGTAAGAGCACTGGGCCGGGGGTCGAGAGACCCTACTCTGTCTTTGACTGGTTGTGTGGCTGGGGCAGGTCCCTGCTTTGCTCAACCTCAGTTTCCAGATCTGTAAGCCTAGATCATCTGCGGGGTCCTCTCCAGTGCGAACCTTCTACAGATCTTTGCCAAAGGCGCCAGGGCAGGAAAGGCTTCAAGAGGGAGGGGTGTGGGTTGTGGGGGGTGTTTGGGGGATACTGGAGTCCACGGAATGGAGCTTTAGCTAAAGGCTGACCCTGGTGGAGCAATTTTTCTTGCGATGTAGCCATGGCCACCACGTATTTAGCACTGGGCCAGTGCAGCCTGGTCAGGGGGTTGTTGACACCATGGGATCTGGGGCCAGGCCACCTGGCTTAGAATCCCAGTTCTGCCACTTAATACTGCATGAGCCTGGGCCAGCTGCTTAACCCCTGTCTGCCTCAGTTTCCACCCCTAAAAACTGAGGCTCACTGTAGCGCCTATCTCACAGTGCTGCAGTGAGGGCTGGGTATGTTGATGCATAGTGCACGCGCAGCACTTAGAACGATGAGTGTCATTAACTCATGACTCATGTATTGCTTTATTTCTTATGTGCAAGTGAGGAAATAGAGGCATAGAGGGCTTCAGGAAAGGAATAAAGACCTGTGGGTTGCAAGTAGGCCTCCCTGTGTATCTAATGTCCCCTAATGTAACACTTTATGTGGGGCTTTGCAGACTCATTGGCCCCAATCCCTACCACTCCCTATCGTACCACACCCAGCCTGGTCTCCTCACTTAACAAGACAGTGGAGGGCACTTGGCAATGCCTGCGGCCTCTCTACCACCCTGCCCTGCCCCTTGGGTTTCCATGGGTAGCATCTAGCCTGGCCCCTGACCACCCTCACCTAGCTGTGGCTCTCCCCTGCCATCCTGCTGCCTGCCCCTCCTCCACTGTGCACCAAAGATGCGGATCCCCTTGGCTGTGATGTCGCTGAGGGCTGAGATGAAATCCTAGTGACAGGGTAGGGTCTGGGACTTACCATGCACAGTGGAAATGCTTTGCTGTGGAGTGGTGGGGCAGTGGGTGAGAGCAGAGGGTAGCCGAGAGGGGCAGAGGCAACAGGCAAGCACATCACTGGCTTTCTTTCCTGGCTTTTAAGACATAAGGAGGAGAAGAAATGAGATCTGGCCACCCCATCTCCTAACCAGCTTTCTTTGGGGAAGGCCACCTCGTTGGCTCTTATGCATGCAGCAGAGGTCCCAAAGTGAGATGTGATGCCATGGGGATTTGTCCGGGAACTCCATCAGACTCTCCATCCAGAAACCCAGGGTCAATTCCCTCCCCCTAGCCCTCCCTTCCTCCCTCCCTATAACCCAAATCTTGTTCTCTGTCAAGGCACACCTTTCCAGGATACCAGGGGCACTGTTCCATCTTGCCACAGCCTGGCTGGATATTATGATCACCTGAGGAGCTCAAAAATACTGTTGCATCTGAATCTCTGGGGGAGGGGCCTAGGCATCATTGCTTTAAATTCCCCAGATGATTCCCATGCCTTTTCTCTAGAGCAGTGGTTCTCAAATTTGAGCATGCCTCAGAACCCCCTGGAGGAATTGTTAAAACACAGATTGCTGGCCCCCCTCCCAGGGTTGCTGATTCAATAGGTCTGCAAATTCCATGAGGTCTGGAATTTAAGTTTCTGACAAGTTATCAGGTGATGCTAATGCCACCTGTCCCCAGAGCGCACACACTTTGACGACGACTGTCTTAGAGGCCTACTGGTTTGCAGCTACCCTGACTGCTTTGGGTCTTTTAGGCCTGTCTCTTTTTTGAAGGTACGTAGTACTTCTGAGACCATCTGGTGTCCCCCTCAGTCAGTCCTCTTCCCTCCCTCCACCCTCTGCCCCACCCTCCGTTAAACTGACCTCTGTTCAGCTTTGTGGTTCTTGGTCTCACTCCCTGGGACAAGTGCTTAAGAAACACGTGCTGGTCGATTAAGGCAAGGTGAGGTAGACAAACTAGGTAGCACTAGCTGAGAGTCCATACTGTCTTCTACCAGTCGGAACACAGGGCAGGGGCTGAAGCTGCTGCGGAGGGACTTGGAGCTAAAGTAGCATTGTTGGAATAAGGGAGGCTGTGTCCAAGTGGACCCGCACTCTGTTGATGTGAGGCTGTTGAAAGGCCCGTCATGTTATTTTACCTTCCCACCCCATGGTGGTCAAATATTTATTTGTTCATGGTTTGAATCATATTTCTTTCTTTTTTTTTTTTTGAGACAGAGTCTCAACTCTGTTGCCCAGGCTAGAGTCAGCCTAGCTCACAGCAACCTCAAACTCCTGGGCGCAGGAGATCCTCCTGCCTCAGCCTCCCGAGTAGCTGGGACTACAGGCATGCGCCACCATGCCCGGCTAAATTTTTCTATATATTTTTAGTTGGCCAATTAATTTCTTTCTATTTTTAGTAGAGACGGGGTCTCGCTCTTGCTCAGGCTGGTTT
>CAUYPO010038716.1:0-34672 GCA_963574435.1 Cheirogaleus major
TTTTTTTTTATTTCAGCATATTGTGGGGGTACAAATATTATGGTTACGTATATTGCCCATGCCCTCCCTCCCCCCTAGGCAGCATTTTAGATGGCTCTTGTTTTTTTAATCCATTCAGCAACTCTGTCTTTTAATTAGAGAATTTAACCCAATTACATTCAAAGTAATTATTGATAAGTAAGCACTCACTACTGCCATTTTGTAAATTGTTCTCTAGTTGTTTTGTAGGTCCTTTTTTTTCCTCTCCTACTGTCTTCCTTTGTAGTTAAATAATTTTCTTTGTAGTTAAATAATTTATAGTACTTTCAATATCATGCTTTTTATTTTTAATGTAGATATTATAGGTTTTTGCTTTGTGGTTATCATGAGTCTCACAAAAAAGAAAAAGATCTTACAGTTATAACAGGTTATTTTAAGCTGATAACACCATAATTTTGACCACACACACACAAAAAAAATCTCAACACTTTAACTCCACTTCCCCTCCATATTTGGAATTTTTTTTTTTTTTTTTGAAACAGAGTCTTGCTCTGTTGCCTGAGCTAGGGTGCCGTGGTGTCAGGCTAGCTCACAGCAACCTCAGACTCCTAGGCTTCTGCCTCAGCCTCTCGGGTAGCTGGGACTACAGGCATGCGCCACCATGCTTGGCTAATTTTTTCTATATATTTTTAGTTGTCCAGCTAATTTCTTTTTATTTTTAGTAGAGACGGGGCTCTCACTCTTGCTCAGGCTGGTCCTGACCTTGAGCGATCCTCCCACCTGGGCCTCCCAGAGTGCTAGGATTACAGGCGTGAGCCACCACACCCAGCCCATATTTGGAATTTTTGATGTCACAATTTGTATCTTTTTATATTGCATATCCCTTAGCAAATGATTATAGTTATTATTTTTAATAATTTTGTATTTTGATCTTAATACTAAAGGTATACATGATTTATACATGACTATTATAGTATTAAAGTATTTTGAATTTAACTGTGTTCTTGCTCTTTCTAGAGAGGTTTATACTTTCAGATGTTTTCGTGTTACTCATTAATATCCTTTTCTTTGAGCTTGAAGAACTCCCATTAGCATTTCTTCTAAGACAGTTCTGGTTGTGATAAATTTCCTCATCTTTTCTTTGTGTGGGAAAGTCTTTATCTACCTTTAATTTCTGAAGCACAGCTTTTGGGGTATGATATGCTTGGTTGGAAATTTTTTCCTTCAAAACTTTGAATATATAACCCCACTCTCTCCTGGCCTGTAAGGTTTCTGCTGAGAAGTCTGCTGCTAGGCATATTGGAACTCCTTTATATGTTATTTGCTTCTTCTCTTGCCAGTTTCAGGATCCTCTCTTTGTCTTTGATCTTTGACAGCTTGATTATAATGTCTTGGGGTAGCCTTATTTGGATTCAATGTGATTGGATATTTTTGATCTTCTTGTACCTGAATATTTATATCTACCTCCAAGTTTGGAAAGTTTTCTGCTATTATTTCTTCAAATAAACTTTTTATCCCTTTATCTTTCTTCTATTTCCTCTTGAACACCAATGACTTGCACATTTGTTCTTTTGACGCTATTCCATAAATCTTATAAGCTATCTTCATTCTTATTCATTCTGTTTTTCTTTTTTCTTCTCTAACTATATATTTTCAAATAAACTTTGAGTTTATAGATTGTTTCTTCTGCTTAATCAATTTAGCTGTTGATACTCTCTATTGCATTTTTCATTTTGTTCATTATATGTTTCAGCTCCAGGATTTCTTTTTCTTTCTTCTTCTTCCTTCTTCCTCTTTCTTCTTCTCCTTCTCTTTCCCCTTCCCCTTCTCCTCCTCCTCCTCTTTCTTCTTCTTTTTTTAAATTTCCATCTCTTAAATGTCTCAATGTCATCACTTATTCTTTTCTTCATTTTGTTGATTTTTTTCTTGGCACTTTCTTGAAGTTTGTTGAGCTTCATTAAAACTATTTTAAATTCTTTGTCAGGAAGTTCATACATATTTATCTTTTTGAGGTTCAGTTACTGATACTTTATTTTCTCCATTTCATGATATCATGTTTCTCTGATTGTTCTCAATTGTTATGGTGGTGTGTCAATGTCTGCACATTAAAGAAGTAGGTACTTATTCCAGTGTTCACAGTCTGGCTTTATCTGTGAATGTCCTTCAACAGTAAGCCTGTCTAGAGATTCTGGGCAGGTCATCTGGTACGGTCCCTAAGCCCATAACTGCTGAAGACATTGCAGTGTTGCAGGCACACTAACTGCTGCAGCAGCAAACTGGAATCCCATCACTGCCAAAGCTGGTACAGCATTGGGTTGGAATAGCTCATACAGTGCTGTATCAAAGCCCATGGGCACTGAAGCTAGTACAACACTGGGGCACACCTGAAGCCCATGGCTTCTAAGGCCTTCCTGTCACTGTGGGTTATTTGGAGTCCAAGGCTCTATAGTTGCCCAGCAGTGATGCAGGCTAGAACTTGAGTCTATCTTGCAGGGGCTATGAGTTCCCATCTGGTGCCAGAGTAGGTCTAGAGGCTCAGTCTATGGGTATCAGCCTGGCGTCAGGGGCCATAAGGGTCTGCCCAGTGCTGAGTTTTACTGTGGTGGGCCTGGTATTAAGGCACAAAGCAAAGTCCTATGCTTACTTCCTTTTCTTTCCCCCAGTGGATACCACCTCTCTCTACACTATGCTGCCTGGGGTTGGGGAAGAGATGACATGGGTGATGTAAAATGTCCTTTCTACCTTCTTCAATGTGTTTTTCATTATTATTATGCTAAACTAGGTACAATGGTATCTCACCTACTGTCCCTAGCTCTTTCGAAGGTATTTTCATGCATGAATAGTTGTTCAAGTTGATGTTTATGCAGGGGAACAATCACTGAAAAGTCCTATTCCATTGTCTTAACTGCACTCCTCCCCTAAATTTTATTTTTTTATGTATTCCAAAGTAAATTTCAGACATCAGTACACTTCCTCTTAATACTTCACCATCATATAATTTACTGAGGTCATTATTAATTGCTACTATAATGCAGTTTACTTTTAGGAGACACACACACACACACACACACATATCTCAAGAGCCAACTGCTGAATGTTTTGATCAATTGATTGCTTTCAATAGCACAGCCCAGGAGCATTCATTTTATCAGGAATGTTGGTCCTTAACAAAACAAAGACAGAAAAATCCTTTGCAAACACTCTAGCTTTTGACTGCTTTACTTTCAAGGGATTACAGAATTGATCTTCATAAGCAAGCCAGGGTCAGCACAATAAAACTGAAGAAGAATGTGGAAGAACTGGAGTACTGTTTTACTTAGGACATCACAGTCAGATCTCATTAAGGCAGATGGACTAGCTTTATCCCCTCTCTTGCAACTTGACCTTTTCAATCATACCTGATGCCAGTCTAGCAATTCTCATTTTCCTTTGATTGTAAAGACAAACAGGGGAAAGTAAGGTGTTGAACATTGGCCTATTTTAACCCCTCCCCATCCACTATCTTTTGATGTATGAATAAATGGTATTGCCTTTGCTTCTTAACCTTCAAAGACATGATAAAAAGCAGGTCTGAAGCAGCCCCATGTGTTACCTTAAACTCTACCTGTTTTCTGAGTATTGAAAATGACATATTTCACAGCATGGACTCAATCAGAGTCTCCTTAAAACTCCACAATTCCAATAGCCTTTAGCAGCAACTAGGTGGGATTTAAATTACATACTGCTGCAGAGTGACTCCCTGGGGCGTTCCTTCTCTAAATTATACTGCAGTGTGGGTTTTCAAATATCTGCATAGGTTGAGCAAAAATGTTGACACA
This sequence comes from Cheirogaleus major, assembly GCA_963574435.1. Taxonomy (NCBI): domain Eukaryota; kingdom Metazoa; phylum Chordata; class Mammalia; order Primates; family Cheirogaleidae; genus Cheirogaleus; species Cheirogaleus major. The sequence continues at coordinate 3,798 of CAUYPO010038716.1, forward strand.
TGGAAGAGAGACCTTTCTTATTTGAAATTAATTTGGGAGTTGGGAGTAGGATCAAATTAATCACATTATGTGAAAACATATTTGCCCAAAATGAGGCCATCGTTTTCCATTCCATAGCTGTCTATGAAGGGTCAACTACATGCAAGACACTCCATTAGGCAATGGAGGGAATACAAAGGTAGAGAAGTTGTGTTGCTTTTCTTGACAAAGTTACAAATCTAATAGAAGACGTGGGTCAGGTGCTCAGATAACATAATATAAAGTAGAATGGGAGAAGGGAAGGATGGCTTCTGGCTGGGAGAGTACACAAAGACTTCACAGAACAGGAGGCAATTGAGCCATGCTTTGAAGAGTCATTGCATTTCCTTGGACAGAGATGAGGGAAGGATATTCCAAGGGGTCAAATCAACATGCAGACAACATTTAGCCCTGGGAAAGTGAAGAGGAGGACATCAAATAATCTAGCCTGGCTGGAATATAGGAATGTAGTCAGTGAGAAGACAAGAAAAGTTAAGTTGGGGATATATTGTGACAGGCATCAGATGCTCAGCTTTAGAGTTTAGAAGGCAGTAGTGATCCAGAAAAGAATATTAAACACAAGAGTGACAGGATTAGAACTGCATTTTGGGAAGATTATTCTGGCAGAGAGTACAGTTTCATCAAAATGGGGAGAGAGAAGACATCATAGAAATAGTATCTTTTACATTTATTCTCTTAAATATTGCAGTAAAAAAGTAGCTAAGAAACATTTTGATATTCTAACTGCAAATAACCTCTTTTTGGTTAGGGAGCCATATAACTTATACCTGAAAAATCTATTACTACTGCAGTGGTTTGGTCTTTTTCTTCTTGATTTTGTACAAAGCCCAAAACAAATGTTAGCTGTTTTTATTAAACTCAAAGTTGACTCTAAGTCTTTCATCAATGATATGAACTTTATGACTAACTAATATAGACACCAAAATTTATCATTTGGGGAAATAAACTCTAAGAATCCATAATATGAAATTAATCATTTCCATTTTGATGGTCACCTAAGCTCAATTATACATTTGTGTCAATGTTGTCAATATTTGAGGTTATATCAAATATAGAAAAGCTAACATCTCTACCACTATATAAACTCTATAAAACTTTATGAAACTAATTAATAAGTACTAATTTTGGAATGTCCATCATGTACCAAATGTTTAGGTACTTTTGTAGGTATAACTTCATTCATATTATCTCATTTATCACACAAAACTCTTATGGTAGGTATTATGAATCTTAAACTTCAGATGAGAAATAAGGCATAAAAAGACTAAGTTACTCTATCTGAGACCAAGACAACAATAAATTTTAAGCTAGATTTCAAACTCAGGTCTGTCTGATTGGGAGTCTTTTTACAATTCCTCCAAACTGAAGGTATGTGTGTTATGTGTGTAGGTTGTAGCTAAGCCTATCAATTACTTTAAAACAGATGTCAATGAATGCTTCTTTTTTCAATCTAATGGTTTATTTACACCAATTAGGAATTCCCAGAACATCAAAGAAATGTTTGAGAAACTAACAGAAAGGCTTGAGACTGGAATGATAAACCTAGAAATATGCTTCATTGAAGGTCTAGCAAATACCATTTGCTACTAAAGAGGATAGCTGAGTAGTGGAGGGATGGAAAGGGTCAAAGCAAGGCTGAGTCATCTGCGTGGTCCCTGAGATCCCAAAAGGGTCATCTATAGGAAACACCTGGGAGAATTCTGGGGATAGCCTCCAGCTGCTACAGTGGCTTCTCAGTTGCCAACAGCCCCATAGTCATCAAGTATTTTGCAAAACTAGCCACTTTCCCAGCACGCCAACCACCCAGGAACATGACTGGAAGAAGTCCAGGTCACTCCGCAGTGTCTCATGACATGCATGAAACCTTTCTAAGTGAAGTCTGGATGAGAAGGATGTCTTATTGGCAAGGTCCCTCCCGGTTGCAGAACTAAACTCAGGCATATCGTGATGATCACACTCATCCATCCTCTGAGTTGGTGCAAAGAAACAAGGGATTGGACAACCTAGGTTCATGTCCTGGCTATGCCTTTTTCCTTTTTGCTAAATCATCTGCCCCGACTTCCTAGTGGGGCAAGGAATACAAAGATCAGATGAGATCATTTCTAGGAAAGTTCTTTGAAAAGTGCAATGGCTCAACAAAATATATCAATTTGTTTTCATTGGGATCAATCTACACACACCATTTTCATCCTTATCCTCATCAAAGCAGGCTGTATTGTCTAAAAAAGCCTGATATTTATATTTTAAGAAGCATCTTTCACTGAATAAGTTATTCTACCATAAATAGTTCTTTTTGTTGTGGGATACAAACACAAAGAGCTTCTAGAAAACTGGAGTGGGGGGAGTAAAGCTCTAGTTGAGGTGCCTTAGAAATTCACTCTATTTAGTCCACTGGGTAGTTAGTTGTGTTACTTTTTAAAAGAAATTATTTTTACTCTTTATAAAATGAAGGAAATACATAGTAACATATAGCATATATTCACTTAGCCATATATATTTTTTTGGACCCTACTGCAAACAGACCTAAGTCAATTTGACTGCTTAGCTTTTAGGTTCTTTTGCTAAATTGTGGTGGCCTCCAACAAGTAAAGATAGATGGTAACTATTCACTTTTCGACCAGGTTGTAAACTACAATGAAAGCAAATTCTAGGCCAAACTCTACCCCATATACTAATACACATGGACAAGATGGCATAAAAATTATCATACGACATGCTGTTGTAAATTTGGTGATGTCTCTTCTTTACCCTTTTAGGAACTCCAAAGCACTGCATCAGAGACAGCCCACCACAGTGGGTTCATTTTCTTCCTGTGCATACAACTGAACTACATTTCAGTTAGGTTGTAGCCACATGATCGTGTTCTGATCTGGCACATAAAATCTCTCACACAAGCCTTCTTTCTATTTACCTCCCCCCTTGGAGGTCCATTTCAAAGGTGGTGGTTTACAAGATGGAGGTATCTCCAAATGGTGACTGGAAGACCAGAGTGAGATAGAATGACTAAGAAGGTCTTCACATCACTGTTTGGAGGGGAGTAGCCCAGGAGGGCTGCCCAACCAGGAACATCCACTTTGGACTTAGAATAAATGAAAAATAACCCACCAAGATTTGGAGTTCTTTGTTACAGCAGGTAGTGTTAATTACTCTGATTAATACAAATACCTGCTTGTATCTGCTGAGAGACATACATCAATATCCCAATGGCAAGATCAGCAAACCATGGGGTGGGCAGAAGCAGGCAAATGAGTCTACTGTTACCTGAGGGAAATGCAAAACTGAATGGAGCTCTAGCTCCAATCAGCCACTCCAAAGGAGCTGGACTGCTGGGCTTGCTGGATTCTTACTCTTTATCCACACAAAACCAGAGGGACATGCACAATCTTTCTAGTTAATCACACATTTCACCAATGAAAACATTGTATCTAACGTTATTTATGCTAATTACCAAACCCTCTGCTGAGAAGATTTGATAACATCATTCTAAGTATTTTTGCAGCCACTTTGAACTTCATAATAAAGTTTTTCAAATGATAACTAACCAACCCAGGAGTGTGGATTCCTGCCTAGGGCAGAGGTGAAGTTCCAAATATTTAACCACTGGTATGGCACAGTCACCAAGAAATGAAAATAGATGTAAACTCTTATGCCAGAGTGGTGCCTTCTAGCCTGAATTACCTCAAGTGTCAACTAAGCTCCCCTAGGGTAGGAATTAAAGTAATTCACACGGTCACTGTTTATATTGAAGTATTTAAAAAATAAATCACAGGCAATATAACAGGTGCCTAATTCACAGCCATCACCCATTTTATTTATTTCTCTGCTCACTCCAAGAATTACGAGCAAAGAATCATGGGATCTATTCTCGAGTGTAAGATTAGATCAATAAAATTAGCCATCTGTCCATGGAAGGCTTTAAACTCAGGTTGTATTTAAGTATTATGTTTCCACTGCCCAGATGTTATAGAAAAGTGCTGCTGATACAACTCCTTTTGCACAATGTAAACTGTTAAATGGCTAATATAAACTTATTGCACCAAGAAAAATAAATAGCATTAACATTGCATTAAATCTGATTCGGGATTTGGGGTGCCCTGTCAGCAAACACAAGTGTTAAAATATAAATTGCTCAGGATTTGCAGAGTCAGACAAGAAAGAATTGTCAAGTGTCTTTAGGGGAATGGAAAAGGGGAATATTGGAAATGAGATCGAAGCATGAGAAAGTATATCCTTCCTTGGTCTGGTTGGTTAATGTAATAACAATCACTATGACTATTGTTACATAATAATAACAACATATCCTTACGTAGCATTTCAACTCTTTCAAATAAAGTCTGCTTTATTTTCTTTGATTCTTAAAATAAGCTAGTGGGGTTATCCGGGGTAAGTGGGGCTTCTTCCAGCCAAGGAAACATTAGTAGGAAGTGCACTGAGTGAGCATGGTCTACCTTTCCATGTCTCTGGTAGTGGCTCCGAAATTACTCCAATCAACTGATCAATGAGCAAAATTTGAACCATTTCTTAACTCTCTAACTTCTTGGAGACTTTTACTGACTCCCAGTAGCTCACCAGTCTAGACAATTCTTTTCAGAAACAGACAATTCTTTTTTAGGAACACATGTTCCCCCCTACCAGATCCTATAAAATTTAGCCCAAAGCAATTACGAGGCAAAATTGGCCTGGTGTTCAAAACCAAAATTCAAGGCATGTGGTAGACCAGAGAGTCTTTCCGATTTGTGAATTAATTTATCTGCAAAATTGTACAACTCACTACAAATTAAATTACATGTAATCATACATGAACATGTGTAGAAAAGGATAAAAGTATATGAAATCGTACAAGACTATGTTTATTATTTCTGATCCCTGGAAATATAGATGTTCTTTCAGGTTTTTCTTCCTTCTAGATTAAACAATCCCAGTTTCTTAAATATTGCCTTCAAACTTCAATCTTCTAATCCTTTTTAATGCTCTGGTACGTGCATTGCCTCACTGAATCTTCCCAGCAACACTGTATGGTAGGTTCTTCCCTTATCTTATTTTTATAGACGAGGAAACTGAAGCTTACAGAGCTTATATAACTTGCCCAATGTTACCAAGTAACAAACAAATAAAAAAGTGTCAGAACTTGAACCCAAATTTGTGGAATATCTAAGTGTGTGGCCTCACCCAAGCCTTCCTGCTCAGCCATGAGAAACCAGATGTGGAGGCTGAAAGAACAAGCTGGGGTTGGGGTGGGGGTGGAGGGAAGTGGGGGGAGGGGTTGGTTATATAGAGGGGTTGGTATGGGGTGGCTTTTTGTTGACACCACTGCAGGGCTTCCCTCCTTTGTGCGGGCAACTGAGAGTCTACACACAGGGTTGTTCTGGTTAAAATGCAGATGTCCAGAGTAACATGTTGTCGCTAGCAGTCACAGCTTGGTGTGGACGAAGGAAGGGGAGGCTGTTGGTGTAGCAAGGGAGCATCTGGTGTGGCGGTACCAAGGGAAGGCAGGCAGTGGAGAGCCCAAAGTACGGACCGTGAACCACCCACCTCGAGTCACCTGAGGTTCTTGTTTCTAAAAGGCAGATGCTTGAGTTGCACTCTAAAAATTCACGTCCGCACAGGAAGTTCAGAAATTATTAATACCCTGGCTGGTCAGGGACCTGAAACCTGCTGAGATAGGAGATCTGCACAAAACCAGCTCTGGAAAGTGCACCCTCTCCTGGCCGAAGTTTGATTCGACTCGTCTGAGTCACTCCCCACCATGAGATCAGGGGTCTACAAAGCAGCAAAATCTTCCAGCTCATTTCAGGAGGCTAAAGCCACACACCTCGGGCGGGTGTGGGTGGGGGGGGTCCTTCTTCAAAAGAGAGGTCCACAGTCAATGGAACAAAGATGGGTTTGAGGGGTTTCCCCTACAAACTGCCATGTAGGCTGTACCTTGTCTCCTCACCTTTTACCTTTTTCTACACCTGAAAGAGCAGGTGCATGCCCAATACGTGCAACCTGACACACAGTAACAAAGACAAGAGGCAAGGGTCTTCACCAGCTCAAGACATTTTCTGCTCCAAACAAGACCTCACATAATTCATTCAATTGGGAAAAACTGGTCCTGCTTGCCCAGTGGGTGAGGCAGGAGAATACAAGATACCCACAGGATAACCCTGTGTTAGCTGAGGTTCCACCTCAGCCTTACACACTTGAATCCCTGTCTTCTAGAATCTAGTCGAAATTGCTGGACCACCTTTGGGCTGCAGTAAGCCATGAAGAGTTGGACAACTATTCCTAAAAGAATTCTATGGTTATTAAAGCCCTGGGCTCTGGGCAAGAAAAAAACAAAAAAACAAAAAAACACCACTCAGCTCCTTTCTGGCCAAGGCATTCTTCCTTGAGGAAGAATTCTGATAAATAAGTCCTGCCTCATGTTAAACTATATCTACCTCTGACCTTGACTTCTCTGTCCCTTTACCTCACAGGGAATCAAAGGAAAAAAAGAGAGAGAAAAAAGAAGAGATCTACGGAGAAAGAAAACAAGAGAGGTGCTTCTCGGTAGGGATTAGATATGATGTAGAAACCAACAAGAGAGGAGGAATGTTGATGGAAGGAAGAGTCAGAGGGAAACATTTCTGCCCATAGCATCTGAATTGCATGGGGCACTAGTAGTTAGGTCCTGGGGACACGGACACAGATATAAATATAGACATATCACATACATATCTATATGTATGTCCTTGTACCATATATATATGTGTGTGTGTGTGTGTATATATATATATTTTTTTTTTTTCCTGTGACCTCTGTGAGCTCCAGTCTTCCCCAAGAAGCAAGATAACCTTTATCAGCAATCAGCACTGTAATGAAGTATAGTTGGCAGGAAAGAAGACAGGGAGGGACATCCAGAAGAGATAATCCCCCCAAATGACATGCTTTGAGAAGAGGGCTTGGACGAGATCTACAAGTGAGCAAGTATCCCATCTCTTGTGAATTCCAGGTTGATCAAGGTGGCATTGGGGAATTAAACCAAGATGACTCCTAATCCTTAGCTCCTGACCCCTTAGCCATCGAGCCCCACACTAGCAGCAGCAGAAACCATCTAGAGTGGCAGGTATCTCTACCAGCAACCAACAAGGTGTATTGCCGGCAAGCTAACTCTTGTCTTCCAGGCTTTTAGTTTTATTTTCTGAGTTTCCCTAGATCTTCATTTTAGTTCAGTTATATGGGTAGAGAAATATTGAGGAAGCTGAAATGAAAAGATCAGATACATGTACTTCACTAAGGATAACTGTGGACGCCCAGATCCTCCAGAGAAAACCTTCAACTCTGAACCCTGACTTGACCTCCCATTGACCCTGGGACCTCAGGCAAGCTGCACAGGCAGAAGTAAAGGCAGGACCCACATGCAGTTCTCCAGCTCCTATCTACTGCATGAAGATAAGGACTTTCTAGTGCTAGCCAGTGTGGGCCTAGAGCTACAGAGAGCCTCCTAAGTCAGAGATCACTCTGCTTCTGAGACACTATCTCTTGCCATCAAGCACAAAATTCTTATAAAACAAAGCCAATATATCCAAACAAAGGAAAATAAACTTTAACTTATACCTCAAACCAAAATTAACTCAAAATGAATTACTGACCTAAATGTAAAACCTAAAAAGTTTCTAGACTAAAACATAGGGGAACATCATCATAACCATGGGTTAAGCTTTTTAAAAAAAAAAAAAAAGGCATGAGTCACTACAAAAAATGATAAAATTGGACTTTATCAAAATTTAAATCTGCTTTTTGAAAGACACCATGAAGAAAACAAAAAGACAGCCTACATACTGGAAGCTGATATTTACAAAACTCATATCTGATAAAGGACTTGCATCCAGAATATACAAAGAACACTCAAAACTCAATAATAAGAAAACAAGCATCCCAATTTTAAAAATATCAGTGAAAGATTTAAACAATCACTTCATCAAAGAAGAGATTTATATGGCAAATAAATGCATTAAAAATGTTAAATATAAGTAGTCATTAGGGAAATGCAAATTAAAACTGTGATGAGACACTATTGCGCACCTATTAGAATAGCTAAAACAAACAAAAAACCAACTGTATCAAGTGCTGTAGAGGATTATCACTGCTGGTAGGAGTGTAATATGGTACAGCTGCTTTGGAAAACAGTTTGGTGATTTCTTATAAAGTTCAATATACACCTGACATATGCAGTGATCCCACTTCTCTTTACTAAGAGAAATGAAAACATGTATTTGCCCAAAGACTTGTATGTGAATGTGTATAGCAACTTTATATAACAGCCTAAAACTGAAAATAACTCAAAAGTCTACTAACTAGCAAAGAGTTAAACAAACTGTTTAACCTATGGTCTATAATGGAACACTACTCAGCAATAATAAAGGAACTACTGGTGTGTGCACCAACATGGAAGGATCTTAAAAGCATTGTGCTAAGTGAAAGAAGGAAGACACAAAACATGACATTCTGGAAGAGGCAAAACTAAAGGAACGGAAATTAGATCAGTGGTTACCAGAGACTAGGAGGGGGATAGATTTTCTACAAAGGAACACAAGGGAATATTTTAGCGTGATGAAGGTGTTCTATATTCCATTACTGTGTAAATTTGTTAGAAATCACCAAGCTCTACATCTAAAAAGGGTGAACTTTATTATATGTATATTATACCTCAATAAATCGGACTTTAAAAATGATAATAATAAGGGCAAGAGTTGCCAGTCTGCCCGTGGGAATATAAGTGGCTTGTTGCACGCTGGCTTCCCAGACATCTGGATTTCCCTCACAACAGAAGCACAGCATTCCTCCTACGCTTCCTAGTAGGACTCCAAAAAGGAGAAGCATTAGGCTAGAGATGACTCAGGAGATTAGGACGTGTAGGTACTAAAGTCCCAGCTCAGCTTCTGATGTTAACTTGGGCAAGTCACTTAATCACCTTCAGCCCAGTTGCAAAATGAGGGTTTTTTTACTTCCTTCCAATACATTGTGTTTCTACACCCTGAAGGCCTCAGGAAAGCACAGGGCCCTATACCTTCCCATCCTTCAGAGGCCCCTTTTCCTACCTCCACGTACTGTAGTGGATCCCCTGGCCCTCACAAGACTTAAGCCCCAAGGGTTCAACAAGAGAAGCAAGTGGTTGGTTCATCATCGTCCCATAAGGCTACACCGCTTGATTGTTATAAATGAGGTCAGGAGACAGTAGCTTCCAAAACTCCATGTCATTATCACACACATTCTGTTGTCTTTTGAGGCCTGGGCATATCCCACATGCAGGCTCCCCACACAAAATAACAGAGGCAACACCCTCTGCCTGGCCTCCAGGGCTTTGTCCCATGGGAGCTTCCCTCTTTAGCCTTGAGCAGGAACAGCCATTAGACAGGCCACATACCTCTGCAAACTGGACAGCTACGGACTCAACCTCTGGTCCTAATATCAGAGCCTAAATTCCTATTTTGCTGCTTATCATTTAATAGTTGTGTAACCTTGGGTCAAGATATTTAAACTCTCTAAGCCACAATTTCCCCTTTAGTAAAACAGGGATAATAATAGTACCCATCTCACAGGGCTGTTGGGTTGATTAAATAAATCAGCACATGTCAAGTTCTTAGAATAGTGTAGCAGGCACTTTAGTGTTAGTTATTATGATTTAATGTGACTTAATTTGAAAACCGTCATTTCTTGTGAGTCCTAGCAAATGCAGAGGTTGCTTTATGAATGTTCAATGCCAGAAGATGAGTATCTTGTTGTAAAGAGAATGGTTGCTGGTGTTGGATCTGAATTAGACTCATACTTGAAGTTGCTACTTGATTTTTTCTCACCAGAGGTAGGTAGGAATGGGGAGTTTTCAGGTTGATTTTGAATCCAAGACTTCTCTAACAAAGCTGTACTTTCAAAAGTAGATTTAGGGGTGTGAGAAGACAGGGAGGGCTACCCAGGTAAAACAAAACTGTTCCAGTATGTGTGCATGGTGGCCATGCTATCTTTAAAGTACTGTACATGAACCAATTTCAATCGAAGAAACAAGGCACAAAGAAATTCCCATATGGACACTGGCAGGATTTGCTGGTGTCTGGGGAAGATTATAAATTAGCTGGTTGCTGTTCACATCAGAGCCAAGCAGGGCACATTCAGTTTTTAATCTGGACCAATTTTCCGGATCAAAAACTAGTCTTTCCAAGGGATGTAAATGAGCCCAGGAGGAAAATTTTCCCTGAAGTTTATGAAATAGCTGTCATTTTAATCTGAGCAGCTTTCCAACCTGAAAGCCAGTGTCTGGATAAAATTATAAAGTAATGAAAAACTCTTCTAGGCTGAACCTAGTCTAAACACTCCTTCTACCTCAAATTTGATGCAATTAATATGCCAAAATATTTAAAAGGTAGAGTTTCCACTATCAAAACCCTATCTATACTTTAAGTAAAATCAAAGAGGCCAACGTGGCATATTCATGGCATGAATATCAGAATGAGACCCTGAATTAACCAGGTAAAAAATATTTTTAGGGGAGAAACTACAAAATATAAGAAAGGAAATATTGTGAACCACATGAGCAGGTTTATACAGCAGGCTTTTGTAAAACACTTTTGAAAAATTCTGCTTAAATGGATTCAAATCTATCCTTAAAAGAACATTCCATGCACTAGAACTATAGGTATAATTATGCCTTAAGAACCATAGGTATAATTATGCCTTGTTAAAAAATTGTCATGAGGTGGTTTTATGTGAATAAACCTGCAAAATGCGATTGATCATGATGTGGCTATCTTAAGGAGGAAAGTTATTAGGAAGCCCTTCATTGAAATCCTTGAAGGTGCGTGTATGTGTGCATGCAAGAAGAGAAACAATTAAATATACTATTACTTTTGACTGCGGCTATTAGCTCCAAAATGAATTAAACAGTGCGTAAATGGAATGGCTCATAATTTAAGTGTGGTGCAGATTATGATAATGACCCTAAATGTCAAGGCTGGTAACAAGGTGTTTGTGATAAGAGATACAGCCTAAAGACTGAAGGTGTTTCCAGAGCTGAAAGGCAACAAGTCATATTTCCAGAGAGATGCCATGTGAAAATATTTAAGCAGCCATGTAGGAACCTGCTAAGACTATTTTCTTTGCCCTCTGATAAATTTTCATAGGTTTGCCTGTTTCTCATAGAAACATTTGTGAAGACAAACTGCACTTTCTGTGAGGTTTTGCAGACTGCATTCAAATAGTTATATTGTTTCCTATTGTTCATAAGATATAATTAATCCCATAAGACAACCTCGCTTACGAAGTAAGCTAAGAAAAAACAGATTTTTCAAAATTCTAAGTATGGTCCCAGCAAAGAAGAATAAAAATCGTTATTTGGGAAACAATTGTTTAGAACTTTATTGTTTAGAATGTTCTACTTTGAATAATCCCACAACACAGGCCAAATCAAAGTAGACAAAAATACACGAAGACTTTTTACCTATATAACTAGAGGAAATACAAGTTACTGTGGTTTCAAGTTCTCCCCAATCCTTTGCAACAGCCTGCAAAGCATACATCTTTGTTTAAATAGCAGAGCAAAGACAGGAGTTCAAAACACGGTAAAATTAACCCACTGGGGGCTCCTTTCTGAACAAATGGCCCCAGAATGGAAGAAGATCCTAACAGCAGAGTCCACATCCCTACACAGTGCGTGGGCAGGACCGGAGATGGCAGAGGCAAACCTTCAGTCACTTAACAGGAAATGTCTGGGCTCTGGACAATATGAAGTCAATAAGATGTTTAGAGACACCTCTGCACAGTTGCAATCCTCGGTAATTGAGACAGCATGATCGCCGCCCCAACTCTCAGCTCTCTGTATTCAAATACAGAGACCACCACCTCTACTGTGTCTGGAAAATTAATCATTCTTTTAGCAAACAAATATGCCTAGAACCGCCTGGGCTGGGGGGAGGACGGAGCTCGCGTCTCTCCTGAGGTCTGGGCAGAAGTGAAGCGGGTTAAACTGACACGGGTCAGGGGGGAGAGAGGCGGCGCGTCGCCCGCCCAGCGTCCTCACCAGGGAGCCGGACCGGGGCGCTCGGGGCGTGGTGCCCGCGGGCGGACTGAGCGCTTTACCTGGTTTTCCGAGAGCCGCTGGGAGCGACACAGCGCCAGGTGGGAGGCTGGAAGCCAGGAGCAAGAGCCGCAGCAAGACGCCTCGGATCAAATCCATTTCACCGCCGGCGCCTGCAAAGTTTCTCCAAGTCCCGGGCGCACAGGGCAAGGGTGTCTCCTGAGGGGCGTGGGGAACGCGGCCTCCGCGGACCCCCAGGCAGGGGTGAGGAAGTGAGGGGCTGAGGGGGCTGGAGCAGGAACGACCAGGGAGCTGGAGGAGGCAGGACAGCAGCCAGGAGTGAAGCCGGCTTCGGAGCAGAAGGGCGTGGGGCGGGGGCGACGAAGGAGGCCGACCGGGAGGGACGGGCCGGGAGAGGGAGGGAGGCTCGACCGGCCCAGGGATGAAATTACAGGCGAGTGGAAGTGAGAGCGGCAGGCCCTGAAACACTTCACTCCTCGCCCACCTCGGAAGCAGACGGCCCTCCCCTCACCCCCTCCAGGGACCCCCCCAGTTCGGCCCTTCCCGGCTGGTGACCTAGATAGGGGGCCTGGGAGGGGCCGAGTTCAACCCCGAGAGACGCAGGACAGGAGTAAAGTGATGGCGGGTCTAGGACCCTCTAAGACCCTGAAATCTTGGGGTGCCTCCCCTTCCCCCGGCTGGACCCTCCTCTGGCCGCGCCCCTCTAGGTCGCTTCCACCCAGCTTGGGGACTTTTCCTGACACCTCAAAGGTCCCTTTCGTCTGTCCAGCGCACTTGAGGGAATGAGGAGGGCGGGGGACTGAGATTGCGAGCGGGGCGGGGGTGAGGGGAATGGGGGCGGGGCCGGCCGGGGCAGTGGCGCTAAGAAGATAAATGGGATTTAAGGCGCGCAGATGGAGAGCCGCGGCCCGGCCCCTCAGACGCGGACGCCGGGTGGAGATTAGGGCCTGGCGCGGGGGAGTGGGGGCCCTTCCCGGCAGAGGAAGGCAACTTGAGACCCTCCAGGGGAGGAGACGAAACTCCAGGTGAAGCCTGGCATCTGGGAGAGGGACGCAAGCTCCAGCACCCTGGAGGACCGAGAGGATCCGCGGGAAGGGGGCGCCAGCCGGCTGGGCTGAGGCTGGGGTCCGGGGAGGGGGTCCTGGTCACTGATCCCGGGATCGGGTTCCTGGGTTGGCTCCGACTGAAAAGACCCCTTTCGTCTCCAAATTTCCTGACTCAGGACTTAGTAAAACACGCCTTTTGCGGGGTTTCGCGGTAGTGCCCCGACAGGAGAGAGACCCTGGGACACAAGTCCCTTCGCTTACTGGCGTTCTGACCTCCAAGCCAGCAAGAGGAGAAAGCAGATACAATAAATAAACCTAGAGGGAATAAACTAAGAGGGAAACGCAGCCTTTGCCAGATCCTGGGGGAAGATCAAAGGCCCCAGGAAGTGCCCCGCGGGGGAAGCCTGCAGTCACTGGCCGAGAGGACCGCGCGCCACTGCCGCCCCGCCCCGCCCCACCTTGCAGCTCCTCCAGAGCTCGGTGGGCGTCCTTGCTCTTCATTGTTAACTTACCTTTGAGAGAGGAGAGGAAACAATGTTGTCTGATACGTTCCCCTCCCCCAGAGATTTCTATTCCTCTTTTAAAAATGAAGTATCCCCTAGCCAGAGGGTTTGTAATGAGCTCAATCTTGTTAGTTAGCAAAGCTGAAACTGTGTTCCCTTAGCGTTTTCAAGTGTGCAACTGTCCACAAATAAATTCAAAGTCCACTCCAACTTGAATACTTGGAAGTGTTAGCTGGGACACCAGAGCTTGTCCTCTTACACAGAACTAGAGCAGAAAAGTCTGGACAGAGCTATGCTCTTCACTTCCAAGGTGACCACAGAGCAAGTCCAGAAAGCTAGGCAATGTGAAAAACTTGCAGAATCATAGACCCTCAGAATTATCAGGGCCCCTGGAGGTCACCTAGGCCGCGCCTCCGTTCCACACAGGAATCTGCTTTCAGCATCCTTGTCTGCTCATGCCACCTCCCTTTGAACACCACCTCTTGTCAGAGAGGCCTACCTCACCGCCAGCCGGGAAGTCGTTGGACTGATCTCTTTATGAGAAAATGATTTCCTTTACCAGTCTTAATGTGGCACCCAGAACCAAGAAAGCATTGCAATACAGATACCTCCCATGCAGGTTCTGCTCTTTCCCACCTAAAAATGATTCTCCCTGATGCAGAAACTGAAAGTAATAATAGTCATTAATGTTATGGCTAACATGCATGTAGCATCTTCTACATACCAGACCTTCTTTGGCGTGCTTTTTAATCCTAGTAACAACCATACCAAGTAGGTATTGTTATTAGTATTATCTCCCTTTTACAGATGAAAAAAACAGAAGCCTGGAAAGGTAAAGTAACTTGCCCAAAGTCATGCATCTCCCAAGAGGCAGAACTGTGATTGAATCCGAGAGTTCTGGTTCCAGAGTCCAGGCTTTTAAGGAGACAAGATGGAGAGCGGATGATCAGGAGATCTGGGTGTTTAATCCTAGGGTCTGCCTATAGTGTACCTTGGTAAAAGGAATGAGCTGGAAGAGACAGTCACTAAATTCCAAGTTTTACTTTATCATTATTAGCCAATAAAACAGCACCATCTAATCTCAGCTGTTTTTACTCTGAATATGCCTCTTTAAAGACCTGTAAAAAGTACCCATTGCAAATTTGTCAAACCTGGGTTTCAGCCTTGTTGCTGATATCTTCCACATGTGCCCACACCGCCTCCCCATCCCTGGCCCTGTGCCTCCCTTCCATTTTTGGCAGATGGCCATAGACAGTTTGGGAAACAGGCTTGGTTTCTTCAGAGGCCCTTCTTGTTTCTTCCTTAGAGGAGTTACCTTTGATAATACTATTGTTCTATTTTACTTTTGAGGGCCTCCAAACACTCTGGATCCTCAAGACATTGAGATAAGACCTTACTTCATGAAATCTGTTTGTTTCAAATCTATGGCACATGTTAGACTGAACTTATTCCCTTCCTTCGCAATTCAAATCAACCCTCCAAGGTTCCCTCTCCTTGCAGTTTGACAACCAGCTTCTGGAACTTGTAAACCTGACTAAAGACAAATGGAACACTTGCCTTTCACTCTCTTCCTGCCTTCCAGGAGGAGAGGAACTAAAGAGGGCAAAGAAGCTTTGAATGTTTCATTTACAAAAAAAGTCTGTTCAAATTCACTTGAAGTCTAAACTCAGTTAATAAGGTCACCAGCAGAAGAGTGACCTGCCTACTTTGCTCATTATCATGGAAGAGGAGTCTGACCTTTGCTCCCTGGAATAGATTTGGAGGCTGTTAAAAGAAAGTAAAGGCAAACTTATCAATTATAGAATGGTTTAGTAAGACCCTAAATGAGGGTGAGAAAGAGACAGAAGCTAAGAATCATCTTTTGATTTAATTTATTTTTCTTAATTGGTTGTATGTACATATAAAATTTGAAATGTGCACCAGGCAGAGTGCATAGTGAAAAATAAGTTTCCTTTCACCCCTTCTTCTCTCAGAAGCAACCACTATTTCTGGTTTCTTGGATATCCTTCTAGAGGTACTCTATCAATGTATAAGCAAATTATATGGACACATATGAAACACAAACAGGAGCATCTTCTGCACACCACTTAACCTGAAGATCCTTCCAAATCAGCAGATACAGATCTGCCTCCCTCCTGCCAAATAACTGCTAAGTAATATTCTATGGTGTCATGTATAATTGATTTGTTCATTTTTCTGTTGTTTACAACTTTATATATTGTAAACAACACTGTGGTAATGGCATTGAATGTGTAACAGGTTGCACATGTTATAATAGACGGTTGGGTTCATTTCTAGACTAACCATTGCTCAATCAAAGGGTAAATGGCTTTTCCACTGTGATAATTTGGCCAAATTTTCTCCCAAGGAAATTGTACTAATTTACACTCCAACAAGCAATATATGAATGTGACTATTTCCATATACTCTTACCAACATAGTCTCTTATTAAGTGAAATCTATATATAATATACATATGTGTTACATATTTAATCAAGATACAATATATAAAAGTATGCAGATAGTAAGTGTATCACTTGAGGAGTTATATCAAGGTGAACATACTTGTATAACTACTGCCCAGATCAAGAAATAGGACATTACCTGCACTCCAGAAAGCCTTCTTCATGCTTCCTCTCTAGAAGAATATATCTTTGAAGAGGGATAAGGAGAATTCAAACCTCACATTTACTTTTAATTAAAATACACAAATGAAAGTCAATCTGTAAAATATGTAAACACTCTTCCCAGTCCAATATGAAACATACATTGAGATTGAATCTCCTTATATGTAAGGCTCTGTGCTAAGAACAGAAATAATATATTAGAAAAAATTCAACACTTTTTGCACTGAAGACTGCAATTCTGTTGGAAAAAGAAGATAGTTGCCCAGCCAATTGTTCCATACAACAGAACAAAGGAAGTCCTAAGTAAGAGTGCAAGCAACATGCTGTTGTGTTGAGTGACAAAGACCACGCATTACAAATGATAACATATAATAATATGCTATAAAAGACACAACCATCTGCTATGTACTGAATTATCCTTGCTCCCCAAATTTCAAATGTTGAAGCTCCAACTCCTAATGTGACTGTATCTAGCTGTAGGGACTTCATGAGGTTTTAATGAGGTCATAAGGACAGGGTCTTAATCTGATTAGACTGTGGCATTATAAGAGGAAGAGAGAGAAATCTCTCTCTCTCTCTCTCTCTCTCTCTCTCTCTCTCGACCATGTGAGAACATACCAAGAATGTGGCCATCTGGAAGCCAGGAAGAGGGTCTTCACCAAAACCCAACCATGCTGGTACCCTGATCTCAGACTTCTAGCATCTGGAACTATGAGAAAGTAAATTTCTATTGTTTAAGCCACTCAGTCTATGATATTTTATTAAGGCAGCTAATAAAAAGACTAATATATCATCAACCCCACTAATGTTTAAATCATGCTTATATATGTAATAAGATTCACCAGGAATAGAACTGGAGTTACCAGCATAAATTGCTGGGTATTCCCAGCTCTTTCCTCTCTTCCTCTGCATATATTTCCAGCAGCATAGATTAGAAATATTTGAGGAATTACAGTTGGGCAAACAGATGTTTCTCCAGTCTCTTTTTTTAATGTAAACTTTTTCATGAAGTATAAAAATGAATAAAGTCTAAGTGTACAATCAATGGACTGTCACAGAGTGAACAAGTTCATGTAATAGGCCCCCAGATCAAGAAATAAAACAGTACCAGCACTCTAAAAGCCTTTCATTCCTCCTACTAACTATATCTTACCCCACAACCTAATAGGTAACCATTTTCCTGATTTCTAATACCTAGATTAGTTTGAACTGGTTTTGAACTTTATATAAGTGGAATCATGCAATAATGCAATCATTTATATCTAGCTTCTTTTACTCAACATTATGTTTGAATAAATTCATCCAAGTTGTGTGGTTATTCATGTTCATTACTGTATGGTATTCCACATAAACATACCACAATTTGTTTATCCATTCTACGCTTGATGGTCATTGGGTTGTTTCTAGTTTGGAGCTAAACTCAAAAATGCTGCCATGATCATTCTTTGTATGTATGTGTCTTTGCAGACATATATATGTATATCTGTTGTTTATACCTGTGAGCAGAATTACCATGTTATATGATAGGCAGATATTTAGGTTTGGAAGATATTGTCAAACAGTTTTCCAAAGTGGCTAAACCAATTTACACTCCCACCAAAGTACATGAGAGTTCTAGTTGTTCAAAAATCTCACCAGCATTTGATGTTATTTGTCTTTTTCATTTTAGCCATTTTGGTATATGTCAGTAGTATCACATTGTGATTTTAATTTGTGTTTCCTTGATAACTAATGAAGTTAAGTACATTTTCACTTCTTCAGTGGTTATTGTATCTCCATTTTCTTATGTGTCTATTCATGTCTTTTGTCTATTTCTTATTAATTTGTAGAAGTTCTTTATATATTCTGGATACAAGTCAAAGGAGTTTTTTTGTTGAGATTGAATATTTATATTGATAATATGCTCCCCACTGTCTTGTCTTTTAACTATCTTAATGATGAATTTTAATGTACAGAAATTCTAGTTTTAATGTAGTACAATTGATCAAATTCTTTTCTTTTATGGCTAGCACCTTACTCCAAGGTCACAAAGACATTATTCTGTTTTCTTCCAAAAAGCTTTATTGCTTACCTTCCACATTTAGATCTGCAATAGATTTTTGAGTATGATGTGAGGCAGTACTTATAGCCTTTTGACTGAACTCTCCCTCTTGATTCAGATATGGGCAGCTGCATCTCCACAGGGAGGAGATATTTCCAGGATGTGGCTTCTGTAGTGTGTCTTCTCTTCTGCCAGTGTCAGCCAGGTTGAGGTTCAAGGGTAAACCTGGGACCGCAGGTCTCACCTGGGGTAAGTTAAGTAGGTAGCCACCCTGCATTATGTGCTTTGGACAAAGCCCTGCATGTTCACAACAAAGCCTATCTGCCCCTTGTCTCTCGATCTTCTTGAAATTTCTGCCATTTGAAATATTCCTATGGGTTCAAGTAGGTTTTATTTATCACTTATAGCCCTTATTTTCCAAAAATCAAAGGAAAAAGATAGAAAAGAGATGTTTGAAGAAATTTTAGCCAGGTGATAGCTCTTAAAATGAGTGCATTTTTTCCTGAGAAAGAAGGAAGGGTACATTAATACTGTGCCTGTTAACACAGTGGTGAGAACTAATTTACTAGCTGATTTTGCTGTCACCCAGGATAGCAACTCCAGGGTCTAGAGAAGGTAGAATTTATGAGTTTAATAGTGATCTGGGAAGGGGAAATTGGTGGTAGGTGAGGTTCAGCATGTGGGATAGGATTGTAATAGCAAAATCCTGAAAGTGACAAACATATCCATCACTAGAGAAGAAACTGGTAAAATACATTGTGGAATACAACAGAGCACTATTCAGCTATTTAAAAAATAATAGGGCTTAGAGCTTCATGTGCTAAAATGGAATAAAGTAAACCAAACAAATTCAGAGCAGAGCACAGGTGTTAATAGAGTGAGAGAAAGGGGATGAGATGTCTGGGATGAATGGGGGAAATTAGCATAGTGGGTTTTTTTTGCTTTTTTGTTTATTGTGGATTTCTTTTGTTTTTTGTTTTTTGCTTATGCTTTTAATCATAAGAATGTCTTTATTGGGGTTAAAAAGAAAAAAATGAATGAATTTTAAAAGAATATAGGGCAGTCTAGGTGGAGTGTTTGGTGGGACAGGAAGAATGATGGGGACTGAGAAGCCGAGAGGGGAGGTGCAGGTCCTGACCATCTGAGGAAGAGAGGATGGGGAGCTCCATCCAAGCACTCCCAACAGGGAGCAGGCTGTGAAGAGCAGACCTCACAAGTGTGTGATTCCATCTGGGACTGCCAGACTGAATAAACAAGAAAGAGAGCAAGGAGCTCCCATCTTTCTGAAAATACAAGGAGACCCTGCGGTATGCATGTCTTGAAGATGTTGGGGACTCCCCAGGGTTAGGTGTCCTCCAGCTAACTGTGAACTATACACAACACAACAAAATGAGGGACCCCCAAAGTGGCTGCATGCAACTGCATAGCATACTAAAAGGCATCTCTTTAGAGCTATCACGCAATTTCAAAATACTTGCTGCCATGTCTGTGAAATGACATGGCAGCAAGGAAATCTCCGTGGACCAGAGGTCAGGAGACCTTCACTCTAGTTCTGTCCCTGTCACTATTGTCAGTGGGAGTTTGGTGATTCCACCAACCTCTCTAGCCCTTATTTTTGTCTTCTATAAAATGAAGATATCGGATAAAGTGACGTCTCAGTTTGTCCTAGAGCTCACAATCTCAGCTTCCGTGAAAGACCTGCTTTACTTTCCCCAGGACAGACAGCTGTCACTTGTTAAAAACAAAAAGAAATCTCATAACATGTTTATTCTCAGAAAAACTTTTAGATTAGAAAGCAAGTCTCTTGCACAGAAAGAAAGAAAGAAAAGGAAAGAAAGGAAGAGGAAAGCAAAATAAAATGCAACATTTAAGCACACACATACACACACACACAGGTGGTAGAACAAAATCAATTCCTTGCCTCTGAGAAGGATGTGGGAAGCAGACTCATAGTTTCCAAGCAGGCTGTAGCCAGCCATCCAGACAGCAGACATGGGAGGTGTGAGAAGGGAGGACAGGGAAGACCAGTGTCGGAGGTAAGAGTAGGAGACAGAGGAATGCTGGCTCACTTTCTGGGTTATTCCATGATGATGCATTTAAATGCAGATTTTTTCTGATGCCGAGAGAAAACCTGTGAAAAGAAGCCAAAGGCCAGTTTTTCAGTCTGTGTTTGATTTTGTTTTCATCTGTGTGTTTCTTAAGGGAGGAAGTGAGAAAAAGAGGGGGAGCTGAGGGATTTGAAAGTAAGATCTGATCAATGAGTGTCACCAAGTGGAAGGTGTCAAAGAGGCAGAAAAATAGCTGGATCAGGGGAAGAGTGGTTAGTGCCCAGCCCTGGGGATGGAGGGTGTGAGAGAAAAAGGTTCAAGCAAGAGAAGTTGCATGGTATGTCAGGATGGGAGTGCTGGTGGGAGGAAATAAGAATGGGATAGTTTCAAAGGAAATTCCTTATCCAAAAAAGTAGGAGGGAATGGCTTAGATTCATGTTTTTACATTAATCCACACTATGAAGAAAGAACAACAGTTAAGGAGGAGGAGAAAATAGCTGCAACTTTTTTCCCTGTACAATGGGGCAGATGTGACATCTACTTTAAAGGGCGTGCCCATCAGATGGGATAACCCAATGCACGGTGCACTCTGCACACTTGACATTCGCTGAATGTCAGCCCTAT
Source organism: Cheirogaleus major (assembly GCA_963574435.1). NCBI lineage: Eukaryota > Metazoa > Chordata > Mammalia > Primates > Cheirogaleidae > Cheirogaleus > Cheirogaleus major. Next base: position 24,775 of record CAUYPO010038716.1, read on the forward strand.
TTCATTCCATCACTGTCACCACAATCACAGAGACAGTCTAAGTCCTCTCCTGAGTTAGATTTCAGAGGCTTTAGAGGATTATCACTAGGATGGCACCTAATACTTGAGGCCAAAGATGAAGCTTTGATACAGACACTTTCTACATGAACTGGAAATAATGGAAAATCAAGGCTTGTATTCTGGGACAATATAAGATATTTCCCAGAAGATAATGAAAAACCAGAAAGGGATTCTCCCGGGTAGTAATCATAGCTGAGTCATTAAAAGACACAAAAATATACACAGGCCACACCCATAACTGGTAGGGGACACCACTTAGTCCTGGCTCTCTGGGGAACATTTAGCCCATTCATATTTTCCTTCAGATTTTTCCTTCCTAATTGCCTCCTAATTTATCCAGTGTGCCTGCTTTTCATGTTCCCTGTGTTTCTTCCTTGTTTATTATTATATGTCCCTGGATGAGTCACATTGCCTGTCTGACATCAGTTTCCTGGGCTGAACTGGTGGAGCACAAGATCCCTCTCAGCTCAGACATTCTTAATGTCCCTGTTTGGACACGGCAGCCCCACGCACACCCCTCTCTGTCACATCCAGGTCCCAACCACTTATCCTTGGGAAATGCTATCGAGGCTCTGGTGTCAGAGCTGACGGAATAGACCAAAGTGGTTGCTGAGTCCAGATGGTGGAAAAACCCATGAGGAAGACTCAGAAAGTGGAGATGTTGGCTTGTATGTAGTAGGCAGTCCTGAAAGTATTGGTTTGATGAACAGAGAGGGATGGTTTTAATCACTCCCTGGCCCCAGGCTCTTTTATAAGCATGGGGTTTCATTGAAAAACAACAACATGATCCAAGCTATCCATTTTAATTGGGATAAAAAGAATGCGGCAATACAATGACTTTATTTCTAATGCATAAGAAAGTGTGTGGGTATGTACGTGTGCCCATGTGTCCCCACCCATGTTGTTGTGCTTGTGCACACCTGGGCTTCCCCAACAGTATAGAACTATACAGAGTGAAATTAGGTCAAAGAAGAGTCCCTGAAGTTAACAGGTTAGGAGTGGAGAAAGGCATGAAAGTGGAAGATGTAGACAGCAGGAAGAACTTTGCCACCTGTATTCCAGAAATCCACAGAATTAGTTCACAAGTTTGATGGCATAGTTTCAAATGTTAACTATTCAGCATTTTAAACAAGTCAAGTAGATCAACAAAATTGCTAGTCCAAATTGGTGGCCCTTTATAGGTGTGTGCTTCTTTTAGAAGTCTGAGTTTATATAAAACATTCATTTGAGGGATGACTGGGATTTTTTCATGATTTTTTTTTTTAATTTTAAAAAAGTAGTCACTACAGAGTGACTTTTCAAAGTGTTTTCATTCAAGAGTAGAATAGATACTTAAGGTTAAAATGTTAGCTTTAATTTCAATTTCTATGTCTTCCAACATAAAGATAAAGCATTATTGAAATGAAAACGTAAGTTGTTGAAAAAAGTGGGATATATATACCAAAATTGGGATTTAATCAAAAATACTGTTCACATTAATGAAAGAAAACAACTATGCTTAGAAAAAAACGTCCATCTTAAAATGCTCTCCATCTTTCCTTTCTCTCATTTTCTTGGGAAGTCAAACTGCATATTCCATAACCAAGAGCAGAAATACGCCCATGTTCATTGCGGCACTTTTCACAATAGCCAAGATATGGAAACAACCCAAACTTCCACTGCCAGATGAATGGATAAGAAAAATGTGGAATGTACATACATTCTGTGGAATACTAATTCAGCCTTAAAAAAAAATAAGGGAATCCTGCAATATATGTGACCTGGATTAACCTCGAGGACATTATGCTAAGTGAAATATGCTAGTCACAGAAGGACAAATACTACGTGATCCCACTTATATAAGGTATCTAAAATAGTTGAACTCATAGAAGTGAAGAATAGAATGATGGTTGCCAGGGGCTGAGGGGAGGGGGAAATAAGGAGCTGCTATTCAATGGGTATAAAATTTCAGTTATGCAAGATGAAGAAGTTCTAGAGGTCTACTATACAACATCGTACCTATAAATGAGAATACTGTATTGTACACTTAAAAATATGTTAATAGGGTAGATCCCATGTTAAGTGTTCTTACCACAATAAGAAAATAAATTTTTCAATAAAATAAAAGAAAAACACAAAAAATACTTAAAAACTCTTTGTACCTCTTCAGGCACCCAAAACACAATTCCTTCCTTCTTCAATATTTGCTTAGTCTTAAGAGCAAACTTTAATAGCAAGTTATCACTAAAGATTACCTAGTGGGACATTTAAAAAAACTGATAATTAACTATTCAAATCCCTAAAACATCTATAAATCTGTCTAATGTATCAGATTCATTATTAAACAACACTCTACTATGTTTATCCTGATTTGAAGGCTAGGCCAGCAGGGTATGGGAGAGAGAAGATGTGATGGGATTTTATCTTCAACATCTAAATTAATGAGACTTATTTATTTTGCAAAATTATTTAGTTTGCAAGATGAATATGTCTAAGGGAGAGTTTGTAAGCTGCATACTTTCTAAGTTTTAATATGTGAATTATATTCATTAGAATCTAAAATGTTAGAGCCTCCAAATGTATTTATATTAAGGGTTTATTTTGTGTTATATTTTTATTAATAGTACATTACTATGATTATGGGTAATAATTTGATTTTCCTTTTAAAATAGTATTCTCTCCCTCTCCCCAAATTTTTGACTGATTATGTATTTAGTCTGTTCAGAATTACTGTAAACATGGTTAATATATTCCCAAACAACAATTATTCTAATGCAGCATTAAGTAAAACTAGGTAGTTTAAAAGCTAATTATGTGTCTAATAAAATCATTTTCCCCTAAATCTTGCAAAAAAAATCCAGATTTCAGTTTGTTAAACAATAATACCACAAATAAAAAGGCTTTTATTGAGTTGAGGACAAAAACCAGCAGCTTTTGAGGCTAGCAAGGACATTAACCAAATTTCTCTTAGACCTATCAGGCCAAGGACTAGAGCAGGGACACTGTGCTCAGTGGAGAGAGCCCGCAGTCCCAGCAGCTGTAGAGCACCTCACCTCATTCCATAGGAGCATGAAAAAGGAAGCAGGAGAAAGAGCCAGAAACCTAGTGGGCTGGCCAAAGGAGAACTTCGGGTTCCTGGCCTGGCCCAGCTCCTTCCTGCTCAAGGTAGCTTCATTGACCAAGAACTGGTCCCCAGCATGAGGTCTGCCCCTCAGTAACCTTCACATCCCATACTCTCATCCCATTCCCTAATTCCTGGCCTTTTCCATCTCAGAATACTATGTGAATTGCCAAGCCTACTACTACTGTATGATATTAGAGAGTTGGCAATAACTTATTTATGCCGATTTTTAAAAAAACCTATTTCCAAGCAAAGTGTAAATGAGAGATAACAGTTTTGCCTTTCTGAGGACATATTTGCATTTTCACAGGAAATCAAAGCAAGGAAAAAAGTAGATAGCCTGAGATGCAAAGGGATGGCTCTGGATCAGTAGTTCAAAGCCTGGCTGCACGTGAGAATCACCTGGGGGACCGTCATGAAATATCCATGCCTGGGCTCCAACTGCAGAGAGTCTGATTTAATCAGTCAGGGTGAGGCATCGGCATTGGGATTTTTAGAAGCTGCTCACATGATTTTAATGTGCAATCAAATGTGGGAGCCACTGTTCTAGAGTGACAGTGTGACACGCTGAAAGCGGAACGTGAAGGCTGGTGAGCGCTTGGTGGGTAGCTGGGCGCCACACACAGGATTTCTGCATGGGTCAGGAGCGGCACTTCTCACACATTAAAGTGCACACTCATCTCTTGGGATCTTGTTAATTGAAGATTCTGATTCAGCAGGTCTGGGTGTCTCCCGAGATTCGACATGTCTAACGAGCTCCCCGGTGATGCCTGGGCTGTGGATCCGAAGGCCACATTTGAGTGGAAAGGGTCTAGCCGACCTCGAGATCTCTTCTGATCCTGAGATTCTATGGTTCTTGAATTGAGAGCATCACGCCGTGAGGAGATAGTTTTCCAGAGAGGAAACCTTACAGGATGATATCTGCCTAGCTCTGACATGACAATGAACGAATCTGGCAAGGAGCGTGCAACTCCCTACATACAGTGGGAGATGTCAGGTTGAGACAGACCCTGTGGAGAAGCAAATGTTCTAAGGAGACTTTTCAGAGCCCAAAGGAAATTCAGATCAAGGAACCAACGAGCCAACTCCAGTACTCTCCGGAGTGGACTTGCTGTAAGCTTAGAAATCCAGCCAAAGAGTAAAGTATAAAAAAGTAGGGAAGAGAAGAGGATGTATAATATTTAAATATATCAAATGATTTCAAACAGTTTACATTTTGTGTTTTTAAAATCGTGAAACCATGTTTGGACAAAAACTTTAAAGATAAAAATAGTAAGTGCATATAAGGAAAACTCATACTAGCTTGAAATCAATATGTTAGATTCGAATGATCTATTCTAAAACAATTTTTAAAATCTTTTAGGGATTGGATAAAATATGCATTTTTCCTTTTGATGGCCTTCTTTATCAAATGTTCTATCTGGAGGGTGTACCACCTTTTGATCTGTTGGTTTCTGGAAGAAATTCTTTTCTCTGCTGAGACCATTATCACGCACCATTGTAAAATGAAGATGAGGATGTAATTTGCAACTGGAATAAGCAACAGAATCGAGATTCAGAAAGAGTATTTTTACAGAATTTTACAAGTCAGAAATTTTACAAAACACCAAAACTTGACTTCTGCAATGAAAGCAACAACTTTCAGAGCACACTAGGATTCTTAAGAATAGTCTAAACAATGGTTCTCAGAGTGTTGTCTGGGAACCCTTGGTGGGGCCTCTAAGACCTTTTCAGAGAGTAAGGAAAACTATTTTTATAATAGCATTAAGATATCATCTGCCTTTTTGGCTTGAATTCTTTCATGAGTATACAGTGGAGTTTTCCAGAAATTTCATGTCATGTTGTATCATAACAGATTAACTGAAGAAGCAGATATGAGAATGTAGTTATTGTCTACTAAACCAGACATTAAAGAGATGTCAAATAATGTCATTCTTCTTATTAATTTTTTTATTTTGAAAAATATAGTTTTCTTTAAGTTAAACTGTGTTATTTATATTAACACATAATGGGTTAAGTACTTTTAAAGTTTCTCAGTTTTAATTTTTATTATAGTAAATATTGGCAGATATAACCCATATGAACAAAAGCTCTTTGCTGTTCTCAATAATATTTAGGAGTATAAAAGAGTCTTGAGACAAAACAAAACAACCCCAAAGCTTCGAACCACTAGTCTAGGGCCTGGCTTCTGAAAGTGTGGTCCACAGACCAGTAGCATTGGCTGGAAACCTATTAGAAGGGCAAAATCTTGGTGCCACCTCAGACCTATTGAGTCAGAATCTGCATTTTCACAAGGTTGTGAGGTGATTCATGTGCACAATTAGGTTGAGAAGCACTGGCTTATAGCTTTTATTTAGTTAATCATACTCTTGACACAGAAAATGATTACAAATGTGAATGTTGGAGCTAGATTCCTTAGGCTTGAATTCCGCCCTAACCGTCCCTAGCTGGGAGAATATAGGCAAATTTCAACATGAGATTTGGAGGGGTCAAATATGCAAACCATATCACCAACACTTTGAAATTTGTAGAAATGTGTTTTATGGTTAAAAAGTGACCTATGTTTGTAAATGTTCCAGGTTCCCTGCTGGCGGCTACTGGGTGCTATTTGCATCAAATAAGCAAAACTTACTATGTTATTCCAATCTGGAAAAAGTCAGATGATGAAGGGTTTATTTGAAAGGCAAGGAAGTCCAGATTTCATCCTGTAAACAATGGAGGAGCATTGAAGACTTGTAATAGGGAGTGACATTCAGATTTCAAGATTATAAAGATCAGTCAAATGGAAGTTGTGGTGAATTATATTCACATCACGTAATACCATGATGAAGAGATGCCAAGGTGAGAAAAAAATGTATCTCAAAGAGCATGAAACATGAGCTAGAGCCTATTAACAGTACCCTAATGTCCAAGAAATGAGGACTTCACCTATCTGCTTGGGTTAGGCATTCCCCTATAAGGAGAGCTGGACCAAGGAACAATCTTTGTTAAACACTCTTTAGAGATATGGAATTTAAATTGTTCCTTAGCTAATGGGACAAACAGATATATACGGTTTTTTTGTTTGTTTGTTTGAGACAAGGTCTTGCTCTGTTGCCTGGGCTAGAGTGCAGTGGTGTCATCATAGCTCATAGCAACCTCAAACTCCTGGGCACAAGCGATCCTCCTGCCTCAGCCTCCAGAGTAGCTGGGAATGCAGGTGTGTACCACCATGCTCAGCTAATTTGTTTTGTTTTGTTTTTTGAGATAAGCTCTTGCTCTGTTGCCCAGGCTAGAGTGTAGTGGCACAATCACAGCTCATTTTCTTTGTTTATTTGTCTGTTTGTTTTGTTTTTAAATTTTTTGTAGAGATCGGGATCTCACTATGTTGCTCAGGCTGGTCTTGAACTCTTGACCTCAAGCGATCATCCCACCTCGGCCTCCCAAATGGCTAGGATTACACACATGAGCCACACTGGCGTTTATGTTTTAATCAACAACAAAATCAGAGAGTCCAAAACCCTGTTCAGTGCTGAGAAAAGTAGCCCAAATGGGCCATCTGAGCATATCACTGCCTCCATTCACATAGAGTTGTGAACTTGTGAAAAAATAAAACCTCACAAATGCCGGCCCCTGCCTGCTACATTCCCTGGAACCCCAGCATCCTTCACCCTCCAGAGCTAATTAAAAGGGGCTTTCCCTGAAGTAACTGAAGTAGTAGTTGGCCAGAGGGATGGGGTTTCCCTTCTGCCCTTGAAGGAGCAGGTGTCTGTCCACACAGGAAATGGCAAACGGACACATTTGGATAATTAAAGTAAAGGGGGAAATCCATATTAAAGGCAATGCTAGAGGGACAGAGAAAAGATCAGTGTTTGCCAGAGCTGTGAGTGGGGGAGGAGCTGACTAGGAGAGGGCACAGGAGAGTTTGGGGGGTGATAGAACTGCTCTGTGTCTTGACTGTGGGTACCAGTTGTATAAGTTTGTCAAAATTTATAGAACTGTATACTACGTGCAAATTATACTTCAACAAATCTGACTTTTAAAAATTACATATTATGTCTTCTCTGTTTCTGAATGTGCTCTCTTTGCATTTCCTTAACATTCTTTTAGAACTAATATTTCCAGAGTGTTTAGTAATTGTCAAGCCCAATGCTAAACTTTTACTTAATAGAATGTTGAGCCATTCCAAACTGTCGTTTTCATGGGTCAAAAGGTGGTCAAATATCAGCCATTTCGTGTGATTTACCCTAATATTTACCATTACCCTTTGAAGTAGATATGATTATTATCTTCATTTTGAGATGGCAGAATGAGGCCAGAATGGCTAAGTAATTTTCAAAAAACACAGCAAGGAGTGAAAACCAGGTCCAAAAGAATATGTGCTTAACAAAGAAAATGGGCAAAACAGAGATTCCCAAAGGAGGAAAAAAGACCCAAGACCACATCATCACCCAAAGTGATAATATTTTGGTGCATGATCATCAAATATTTTTCTAAGCATTCAATAAAAATTATTCTGATGCTTTTTTCAAATAATTGAAGAAGAGAGATCTAGATATTGAATAAATACTGAACAGCATGGGGCTATAAATGAAGATTTTGTCTTATTTCAGCTTGCCAGGCATTTCAATAATTGAACAACAGTGCAGTGTTCTTTTATGCACTAAAAGTTTTAATTTTTACAATCCATCTTCTTTTCTCCTTACTTCCTACCCCTTAATACTGGAGTCAACTTCATGTATTTAAATGACTATTGATAATAATCATGAGTTTCCAATACATGGCAGCAAAAATGCTCTCACTTAGAAATAGTCTAAAAACACAGGTGTCCATTAACTAATTACCACATTAATTTATCTCGAGGGCCCCTTTATCTTCCCCCTCTTGTGAGTCATTGATAACTTGTCAGCTTTAGATGAATTCACTGTCTCAGAAATAGAGAAAGAGCATTGTAGAGTTAATTCCAGCTGCCAGAGAAGCTCAATAAGCCCCCAAGAAGCTTTTGAAAAATCAAAAAGCCCTTAAAAAGGTCTTTAAAAGTAGTTTTTCATGTTTGCCCCAACAGAGTAATAATGCTTCTTTAAAGATAGCGGGAGTGTGAGCCAATCAATACACTATTAAGATGCTGACAGCACCGAGATAGGATTACATGGTGAAGAAATTGTGAAACCTTTAACTTTTTCATTTTCAGCAAGAAGAATTGAGGGAAGTGGCTTTTTAAAATTTATTTTTATCTGAATGGCCTTAGGTAATACAATTTTTTCATTTTAGGCTAGGAAATTCACCCTCAATCCAGATGCAACTAAGAGATCAAGTTAACTTTTTATCTTTTTTTGTAATAATCTTTTCTGGTGACTTTTTCCCCAAGTCTGGCTAAGCTTCCTGGTTTGGGGGAAAAAACAAAAGTACTTACCTGGTAGAGGAAAAGACTTTTTCTAATTATTGCCCTTATTTCGTTATTAAAAATACAAGAGTTTAACCAGATTAATTTACAAAGTAATTTGGTTGCATTTACGTATTAACCTGAGCTCTGAAACATTTTCTAAATAGAAGTTAGTTGTAGGAAAGATTTGTATGTCTAGAAAGATCTGCAGAAGACATTGTATGCCATTGCTAATTTTATAGATAATAAAACTGAGATCCAGAGAGGTGAATTGACTTAAGACCACACAGATGGATAGATAATATTGAAGTTAAAAATCACCCTGAAAAAATAGACCATTGACTTTCTGCTCTGGCTGTACATTAGCATCACTTTGGAAGCTTAGAAAGATCCTGATGCCTAAACTGCACCTCAGACTAATTGAATTGTATTCTAGTCCCTAGAGTGGGACCGGGACAATGGTGCTTGTTAAAGTTTTCTAGGAGTTTTCAGCGGTCACTCTCCAAGTGCACAGAACCAATGGGGAGAGCCTTTTGCTATTTTGAGAATTCACTTTTAAAAAGTCAATGTATCAACATTATCAGAAGCATGGGACATGCATGATTTTGCACATATGGCACATCAAATTTTGTCGTTTCAAACTTAATGACATGTGGAAGTCTTTAGTACTATTTTACAGATATTTCCAGCTCTCTGCCTTCCAGGCACTTGGTAAGATTACATTTCCTACCCCTGGTGTTGAGTGCAACTGGTTCTGGCCAAATGAGTTGTGAGCAAATGTCACTTCAACTGCTGGTTTGAGCCCTTCCTCAAGTGACCAACAATGTTCCAAATGGTGGCAGCTTTGTAATCCTGGATCCCAGAGTGATGACAACACTTACAATGGATCTGTGACATAGATATAAAATAGACTTTTGTTGTTTTAAGCCTCTGAGATTCTGAGATTATGTGTTACTATAGGATAATCTAACCTATCCTAAATGACTCATTATATAACCCTAAAGTTATATTATATGAAGAGAAAAGTAAATTAACTTTAAAAGAGGAATAAGTCCCCTTCCCCCAAATCAGTATTCAAGATTTCATTGATTTTTCCTCTTTTCTATTGAGGCTAGATCATAAATATGCAATCTTTTTTTAAATTTATTTATTTATTTTTTTATTTCAGCATATTATGGGGGTACAAATATTACGGTTATGTATATTGCCCATGCCCTCCTCCCCCCTCGAGGCACAGCCTCAAGCATGACCATCCCCCAAACGTTGCACATCTCACTCATTATGTTTGTATATACCCATCCCCTCCTCCCCCCTCCCACCCGCCCAACACCCAACAAATGTTATTCCTATATGTTCACTTAGGTGTTGACCCGTTA
>CAUYPO010038718.1:0-47576 GCA_963574435.1 Cheirogaleus major
GACCCAGGATGGCTCCTCTTGCAGATCTAAAATGGAGTCAGTCTTGCTCCAACTAATAGTAAAAGGTCCCGACCACGTAGGAAAGTTCCCAGAGGAGGGAGGAGGAAGTCGAGGGGGCCTGTTCTCAAAAAAGAATAGAGAGGTCCTGTTCCAGGAAAGTCCCCCGCCCCTTAGTCCGCCTTTCCATTGTTCGCTTAAGTGACGGCTAACCGCAACATTCTGCTTCTGTGATCGCTTTCTTCCATAGCTGCCAGCCCCAGGGTATAAAAAACTGCAAAGGCTTTGTTCGGGGCTGCTTCTCCCTCCTTGCATGGAGTGGGGACAGCCCCTGCGCAGGTATCAATAAACTGATTTGGCCGATTGAATTCTGGTGTCCGAGTTCCCTTGATCCGCTGGTTTACAACAATGTGAGGAGGAAGCTCTGTGGCTAGCACGTGCTCTGGTGCAGGCTTTGGAAACTAGAAGAAAGGCAAGTGGGAGCAGGCAGGTGAGACATGCTCTTCATTGTCAAGGGGATACAGCAGCAGCAAAAAGCATAGCCAAGAACACGGCGAGTGGTTATATATGGCTCTGAACAATAGTGGCAACATGCCACGGGAAAGCGTAATCACATGGGTTCACATAGGAGATAACACCTTGGTTACGTAAGTATGCTGACTCATGCCTCCCCAGAAGGCCGGCTAGCTAAGGGGCTGGGCTGGAAAAAACACTGTGGTAGTTATCTTAGTTCACCCTAAGAAACCTATTGCCTATACAAATGCATTTTCCCTTATAGGTGAAAAGTCAGAAATAACAGGGTAAATATTTGCAGTCATTTTTACTATGAGTTAACCATACACTTTAAGTTGATATCCAGGTGTACTACTTAAAACTTTACCCACTGGGAGGAGTCCTCCTTACTTCTGTCCTTAGGGACATCCATGTATGTGGCTGGTAGATGCAGTAGCAGGATACTTTTGGTTTACAACAACTTATTGAGTATTCACCCTACAAAACTGTGAACCAAGCCCTGGAATATTTCCCTCCTTTTCTGACATCTGGTCATGGGGAACCTCATATGAGGGACAGGCATCAGTGGAACAAAGGTAGGTGACATGGAGTCTGGGCCATCTCTTTCAACAACTTATTTGGAACCTTGGGAACAGTCTATTGTATAACGCATTGCTGTTGACTTAGTGGGTCTGATAATAACCAGCTCATGATGGTCAGATCTAGCAAAATAGTCACTTGATGCCCCATAGTCTTGTGCTCAATTTCTACTGTGGTCTAGTAGTACATCCAAGTCTGCTTTTCCAACATCAAGTAGTACTCTGCTATAAGAGGGCATGGCTTTGCTCCATAACTCCTGGGATCTGAGCTATGACTTTCTAATCGGGGTTAACCAGAAAGTCCACATAGCATCCCAATCCACTGCAGACACTTCTAAAACCATAAAATCTATTAGGTCATATGACTTGAGCAACAGGGAAGTTTTCACCTGGATCTCTTTTAGAGCCTAAAATTAGGCCGAATATTATTTGCTGCCTTGATAACTGAAACCAGAAGAGCTTCAAAAATCCTAATTGCAAAACCTCTGCAGATAAGGTCTCCTAGCCAAACCACTTTCCTTCTTAAGAGCACCAGGCACAATTCTTGCTTATTCCTGAGTAGCCAGTTTCAGCTATCTGCCAAATTATTCAAACAAGCCAATCTCAATCTCTCATAGAATCAGGAGCCACCCCACCCACTTGGTATTATAAAACCTGCCTCCCACATCTTCTTTTTGTTCACTCTGTTCCTGAATGAAACCCCAACATGGCCCTGAGTCATGTGTGTTGTCCTCATCCTCTGGCCTGTGAGTATATGTGACTAATAAATTGCTGTTGATCGCATCTGTCTAGTGTCAGGTGTTGTGTGTTTGGTCATTTCCATAACCCTAGAGCCTTACTCTCCAAATGGATGAATAGGAGACAATAAAAACACACTCTCTTACTGCTCAGAAGCCTAATAAAAACTGTGCCCTTTGAAACTCTAGATAAATGAATACGAACATTTATTTCCAATTGTGGTGTATTACAGCCTTTAGCATTCAATGTGGACCAGCGGTTGGTGTATTGCTTTCTTATTGGAAGGGGAACCAATATAAGGTTTCTGCTAGATGTTGAGTATTTCAACCCAGTTATTATTCAGGTATAGGAGAAATAACCACAAGGTATGTCTATGGAACCTTTGGAGATTTGAAATCTCTTTTATATGATATATTCTATATTTAGGTTTTTAAAGCAATTTGCCTCATATATTTCTCTGTCAATTTCTATGCAACTTTTATTTTAGGTTTATCAGCCATTAACAAAATATAGCTGGATATGACAATTCCAATTTGAGAGCATCTGTCAATCAATAATGAGTTTATCCCATTTATATTTCCCATGATTACTGTTATATTTAGACCTATTTCTGTATTTTATTTTGTGTTTTGTGATTTGCCAATTTCTAGGGTTTTTTCTTTGCCTTTCTTGACCTTTGTTAGGTTAACTGAATTTTCTTTGTTTCATTTTTTCTATTTTACTCTACTACTTTTTAACTGAGCTCTGTAGAACCTCAATTTTCTGCTCATAGATTATATCTTGTGCAGATTCCATTGCTTTTCAGGTCACTTCCAGGGATTAAGAAACAGTCTCATTTTAGGTATTAAAAAGGCCAGGCCTTTTAATCTCTTTCTCTTCCTATAGTTGGCCTGAGTCATGATTGGAAGCCAGAGGTGAGAAGTGGTGACAGAGGGAAGGGTGTATGTTGATGACTTCATTGCTATTTCTTTACCTTCCTATTTATTCCTTCCTTCCCCACTTATTTGGCTGCCTTTAGCTCATGTAGGATGGCTGGGGTTTGGAAGAACATTTAGGAGCAGAACATACATCTTACTGGACTGGTCCATTATAATTTGGCACCTAAGGCCCTCAGGTGTGGCATGTACCCAAATTCGAACATTTTTTCCCATGGATACTCCCCTTTGCAAATTCTTAATAAAGCCCATCCCGTTTAGTGATATTCCTCTACCCACAGCTATGTCTAGTCCTATGCCCCTTTAGTTGACTAATTATCACTTTCCTCATATTTTCTGTTTCTGGCAGTGATACTCTATCCTACTTTTTAGGGGAGGGCCAGTCCTCCTGGCAGGAATTTCTCTTGGTATAAAAAAATGGCTCTGTAAAAGTACAGACAATAATTTTCTGATACTGATCTCCTTTAATAAGGGGATGGCATGAATAAAAATGTGGTATGTTGGACCTATACTCAAAACTCTATTGTAGTGATTTTGTGTGTGTGCGTGTGTGTGTCTGTGTGTGGTGTGTAGGAGCATGCATCAAAGTTGGGGAGGCACTTCAAGCTACACATGCCTCTTGAAGTACCTGATATGCCTACCTTGTTACAAATCACTACTGTGGCAAGCCACAGACATTGATGGGAGGTGTCATATTCTTGGTTGCTTGGATAAAGAGAGAAAAAAAAATTCAGTGTATATGTGGGTATACTAAGGCCTCTCCTATTCCACCTCTCAGAAGTGAAGATATCAAAAGCTCTCGTTTCTACCTTGTGTGTTCTTTCTTTTTTGATGTTTTCTTTTCCATTCTCTCCTCTCCCCTTTCTCTCACATGCAGCTTGAATAGTAACACAGTATTAGGACCACATGGCCGTCCTTGACCTGTTTGCTCTCAGATTCATTTTTTGTCATTCCTTGGCTTTTCTCTGATCACAGAAGGTCTGATTCCTCTAGGCTGTGTTTCTCAGGCTTCTGTGTCAGCTGGCTTCCTGGTGAACTTATCTAATTGTAGGAACTGATAAGACATTAGTGAAAGAAGAGAATGGAGAAACTAGAATATTCCTCTCATCTTCCTTAGTGGCATCTCTGAAAGAAACTATGCATGACTCCAGCTCCCACTGAACATGCCTGTTAAGGTTCTAGTTTCTGCCAGGTGATTCTGGCCAATGGGATAAAGCTCCATTATTTCTCTTCGTACCTCCCGCCTAGGAGTAGTAGCTGCTTCTTATTGTTGCTAATCTCGCTGATCTGTCAACTGTATGTTTTTATTGTCACTATTTCATGTTGCCCTCATCTCCCAATGCATCTCTTTGTCTCTATTTATGCCACTCATTTAAGATACAGTCACATATTTTTTTTTTTCATTTCTAGGATTTGCTATGTTTCTTTGGCCATTTATGTTCTATTTTGCTTTGCCAATGAAGTTATTCCCTTTTTGTCAGACTATCCCCAACTTTGATTCCTTTGGGTCTGAGTTCAGATATGTATTTTTGTATTTCTGAGAAGTTTTCTCTGTCTTCTTTTTTGTTTTAGTCTGAATTAAATACTTTAGATTCTGTGTTCCATTGTGTTATGTACTCCCTCTATCACTTATTACATGACATTATAATTACTCCTATTTTATGTTTTCATATACCATTTGTCTGTAGTATAAAGCCTAGAATTATATATATTTTTTCCACATTGTTATATCTTTTTAATTTTTTTTTATTTCAGCATGTTATGGGGGTACAAACCCGAGTCAGAGCTTCAAGCATGTCCATCCCCCAATGGTGTGCACTGTACCCATTAGGTGTGTATATACCCATTCCCTCTTCCCCCTTCCCATCTGCCTGACACCCGGTGAATGTTATTACTATATGCACACTTAAGTGTTGATCAGTTAATACTAATTTGATGGTGAGTACATGTGGTGCTTGTTTTTCCATTCTTGGAATTCCTCACTTAGTAGAATGGGTTCCAGCTCTATCCAGGAAAATACAAGAGGTGCTATACCACCATTGTTTCGTATAGCTGAATAGTACTTCATAGTATACATATACCACATTTTATTAATCCACTCATGTATTGATGGGCACTTGGGTTGTTTCCACATCTTTGCAAGTGTGAATTGTGCTGCTATAAATGTTCTAGCGCAGATGTATTTTTTATAGAATGTCTTTTGTTCTTTTGGGTAGATGCCCAGAACTATATTGGAAGTGTTTAGCATCACATGCCCAGTGCTTAGTAGGAAATACAAGGTAGGCACTCAGTAGATAACTGTTGGTTATACACTTGTTGCTGAATAAAGTTCACTTATTATATTATAATGACATTATTTTTTATGCCTATTTCTCCAACTAGAGCTGAAACTTGTTGACTGCATGGAAGCAGTATCTGCAGCATATACTTCTATAACTGGTGCATAGAAGATACTCAAAGTGTTTTGAAGTAAACAGGAAACCTCATCATTTTTGAAGAAGACAAAATAGAAGTTCACAGAGGATGAATAAACTATCCAAGGTCATAGAACTAGCATCTAATAGTTGGGCTAGTCTACAGGTGTCCTGATTCATAGTCAATAGATCTTCTATGTTTACCTACTCCCTTTGATTTCAGTCATTTATCCCTTAGCATAAATTTAAGTTCACAACTATCTTCTTTACAGATTTATACTGTATAAGTTTTGATAACAGTGGAGTATGAAAATTAAATACTTTGTGCCGCATTGTTTTCCAAGAAGGAAGACCTACCAATTACATTATAGGTAATTATCCAAAAGAAAGTTGATAACGAAGTTGTTAATGTAGAAAGGTGCAGCCACTGTGGAAAAGAGTATGGAGGTTCCTCAAAATATTAGAACTACCATATGATCCACCAATCCAACTTCTGAGTATATATCCAAAAGAATGGAAATCAGAATCTCAAAAAGAGATATGCATTTCCATGCTCATTGCAGTACTATTCACAATAGCCAAAATATGGAAACAACCCAAAATCCATCAGCAGAGGAATGAATAAACAAAATGTGGTATATTTGTACAATGAAATATTGTTCAACCTCAAAAAGGAAGTAAATTCTGCCATGATGACATGGTAAATGTAGAAGACATTATGCTAAGAGAAATGACCCAGTCATAAAACAATAAATATTGCATGATTCTACCTATTTGAGGTATCTAAAATAGTCAAACTCATAGAAGCATAGAACTGAATGGTTTTTTCCAGGGTGGGGGGAGAAGGAAATGGGGAATTGTTGCTCAATGGATATAAAGTTTAAGTTATGCAAGATGAATAAGTTCTAGAGATCTGTTGTACAACATAGTACCTATGGTTAATAATATGGTATTGTGCACTAATAAATATATTAATAGGATATATTGCATGTTAAGTGTTCTTACCACACACACACACACACACATACACACAAACACACATAAACACATAAAGGAACACAAGGAAATTTTTGAAAGTGATGGATACAATTAGTATCTTGATTGTGGTGATGGCATCATGGGTGTATACATATGTCCAAACTCATAAAAATTTATACATTAAATATGTGCATTTTTAATATCAATTATACTTTAATAAAGCTTACTTTTTTATTTCAGCATATTATGGGGGTACAAATATTGTTAAGGTTACATATATTGCCCTTGCCACCCCCCTGCCCCCCGCCGAGTCAGAGCTTCTAGCACGTCCATCCTCCAGGTGGTGTGCATCACAATCATTTTGTAAATATACACCCATACCCTCCTCCCCCTCCCCCCGCCTGACACCATATAAATGTTTTTTTTCTTTTTTGACATTTTGGTTACATTGTATATCTTTGCCTCTCCCTAGGAAGGGTTAGAGGTATGCCCTTCCCCTCCACAATGTTCACCATATCCCTAAGATGTGGGTCCACCCCACCAACTCCTGAATCCCTGGTGAACACCACCACCATTTGAACACCATAGTTTTAATCAGTCAGTACCAATTTGATTGCGAGTACACGTGGAGCCCATTTTCCTGATCTTGTGTTGCCTCACTTTGGATAATGGGCTTAAGCTTAATCTAGGATAATATAAGTGGTGCTAGCTCACTGTCGTTTCTTAGAATTGAGTAACATTCCATTGTAAACATATGCCAAATTTTAATTATCCACTCATAAATTGACGGGCACTTGGGTTGTTTCCATGTCCTTGCAATAGTGAATTATGCTGCGATAAACATTCAGGTGCAGATGTCTTTATAATAGAATGTCTTGAAAAAAAGAAATGAAATCATGCATCTATACAAAACTTGTTCAAGAATGTTCATAGCAGCTTTTTGTGCAATACCAAACACCAGAAACAACTCAAATGATGATCAACCTGAGATGGATAAACAAATTTTGGTATATTCATACAATGGAGCACTGGTCAGCCATAAAAAGAATTGAACTATTGATACACACAACAACATATATAATTACTATAGATATTATGCTGACTGAAAGAAGCTAGGACACGAAACAGTAGATATTGTATAATTCAATTTATATGAAGTTCATGAGCAGACAAAGATTAATCTATGCTGAAAAAAATCAGAACAGTGGTTGCCTGGGGATTAGGGTGAGGGATAGACTAAAAAGGAGCATGAGGGAAAGGATCTATATCTTCTTTTGGGTGGTAATTGCAAAGGTGTACATTAATTTTTAACAATTCATCAAACTGCACACTAAATAACTGTGCATTATATTAAATGTACATCATACATTAATCAGGAAGACAAAAGAATGGGAAGGTATGTTTCAGATCATGAAATGACCTTCCACAGATCCTAAAATCACAACATTATATGACTGTGACATAAAAGGCTAGACCTACATAATGAGATTCGTCAATATTGAATATTCTATGCCTAATTTAATTATTCTAGAATTTGGTCTAATGGACACATAGAAAATAATTACTAAGAATTGTGGTTAGTGTCAAAGTAGCAGTCTTTTATCTAAAAGTGAAGTGAATAGCTGAATGTTGAGTACAGGATGACGGTAAATGAAATTGCAAATGGAGACATTTATAGGGAAATGAAATTTGAATTCTCAGGTTTTAAAATTATGCCCCACTTTTTAAAATTAGATTTTTTTTTCAAGAAAGACTTCTTGTTAACAAATTAAACTCATGTGCATTGGTGAATCTGTGTCATCAAATTATCCCCTGTTTGCTGAAAAATGGGTCATTGGTTTATCATTAGCTGTTAGGTTGCATGGTGTTTAGACATCTAAGAAAAAAATGGGTCATTGATTTATGTAATAACCTAAGGCTCCCATGTTTTAATTACCCATGTTCTCTGTGAAGAGTCAACCACATTGTTAACACCCAGGCATCCTGTTTTGTGAAACACTCATTTACTTACTTTGGTACTTCCTTCCTACCTATATTTGTTCCTTCCTTCGTTGATTTCTTCCTTCCTGCCTTCCTTCTTCTCTTTCTCTCTATTTTTGCTTATTATTGGAAAAGTAAGAATGATTCTTTTAAATCAAGAAATTACCAGGAAAATATGTTCCCATGTTTACTGTGTAATTTACCAGTATTCTGATCACACGGAAAACAAAAAAAGAATAACTTTCCTTGGTATAGAAAATATTTATATTTTCCATAATGCTCAAAATGTACATCACTTTCAAAGTGCAATAGTCATCATCCTCTGTGATTTTTTAAAAATCGAGTAACTACTTCAAGCATCGCTGTATTTCATATGTCTTTACATTGAGAAAATGGTGATTTATTCTGGTCTATTGAATTTTACAAGCTAAAAATACAATATATTTATAGAAAATAGATAATAGGGGATTTTATGATAATACAGAACAAATACAAAGATGCAGTTTAAAAATGTAATTGTAGGAAGAAGAAAAATTGTGGAGTATATAATACAGGGCAAAGGTAAGAATATAGAATAAAACATAGAACTGCTGCCATGTGGCTTGTTAGAAGTGGCCACATTTCCCACATGAGATAAAAGACTCATGTGCTTCTAAGAGAGAAAACAGACTTTATAATTGGTATTGCATTTTGATAATCCAGTAGTATGAATTAATGTAAGCATAGGTATGCCAAACAGCCCAAGTGATAGTTTGTGATAGTTATAGGACCACTGGGCTGAGAGTCAGGATAGTTGGCTAGGTTGTCATTCTAGCTCTGTCACATACTTACTGTGTAACCATGAAATGTCACCTTGCTTCTTTTGCCTCAATTTGTTATAAACAATTAGTTATGATTACTTATCAGTGAAGAATTATTTATGATTACTAAAGGCCTTCTCAGGTTTTATTACACAAAGAAGACAATGAATTATGTTTCTCAGATATATGCTTTTTAGGCTACTGATGTCTATCACTATGATCATGAGAAGAGTAGAATTATATTTCCAGCTGTTAAATGTATTGTTTCCATTTTAAAATATGTGCCCACATTTGAAAATGATTCAGTGGGCACATTAATAATCCTGCTGTTAACTGTGAATACTTTTATTATATTAGTAAATATTTTTCCATTATAGAGACAAATACTTCCATTCATGCCTCTGTATCTTTAAGTCATTATTAAAATGGAAAATGGAAAAATGACTGAGAAGCATTTTCCTGAAGTCATAAGGCTTGACAAGAAGGGTGACATATAGAGGTGATTGATAATGAAGATGTTTTAATACTCTTACCTTCTTTCTCTTTTCCAGGATTTCACCTCTATAATAAGATGCCCACAGTTGTACCTGAAAGCTGCCTCTTGGTATTTGTAGGTCTCATCACGGGAGGACTAATTTACAGTTTAAATGACAAATCCCCACCAGTCATGGGCAGTGACATGTTTTTCCTGTACTTACTTCCACCGATAGTCCGTCTTTGGGGCAGGATATTTTATGCCCAGTCTACTCTTTTTTGAGAATATAGGAACCATTCTGTTATATGCTATTGTTTAGAACCATGTGGAATGCATTTGGAATAGGCCTTTCCCTTTATGGTATATGTCAGGTGAAGTACTTCAATTTTCAAGATGTGTCATTGCTCCATAATCTTTGGTTTGGTAGTTTGATTGCTGCAGTAGATCTTGTGGCTGTACTCTCTGTATTTGAAGAAATTCATGTGAATCAGAAGCTTCATATTTTGGTATTTGGAGAATCCCTCCTTAATGATGCTGTTACTGTTATAAGTATCCTAGGCATAGGCTTTCTGTAATAGGTATTGAATTATGTTTCCTTATGCTCAGCCTTAAAATTTACATAAAAATTGAATTCTGGTTTAGGCCATAATTGAGCAATTTAGTTCTAGGAGTAAGTTTATAAATTGAGAGAGAATATGATTTAATAGTCACTAATATGTTTTAGAATATGACAGTGCTTCCGTGCTACCATATTAATCTGTCAGTTAATTAAGTGAAAACTGAAATAAACCTTCTAGAGACTATAATCTTTCCAGTAATGCCAGATAAGAAAATCTTAGCTATAAAGGTTATCTTCATAGACCATCAAAAATTTTTCAAATGGAATCATGTGCAGTTTTACAATGATCTGTAGAAATACATCTTGATATGGAGAAGCTTTGGTTGGGGCTCTGAACTTTTCCCCTTGACCAGGACACTTTGTAGGAACTTATGTTGAGGGTGAGAGAATGGGGAGTTGGAGGACATCAAAATCGAGAAACTTTAAATTAGAAGGATAGATAGGGCAATTTTCTGATTGATACATTTGCTCTGATCTTTTCCTATGCAAGTACTCTATAAGCTGTTCAACTCCTTCTGTGAAATGTCCTCTATAAAACTGGTGGATATTTTGGCTGCAATAGGAAATTTTTTTTTGGTTGGAATGGGAGGAGTTTTCATCGGGCTCCTGTTTGGCCTGTTGGCTGCCTTTACTGCTTGCTTTACCAAGACCATCCAGGTCATCGAACTCTTTGTCTTCTTATATAGTTACCTCTCCTACTTGAAAGCTGAAATGTTCCGTCTCTCAGGGATTGTGGCGTTAAGTATCTGGACAAGTCTTTGCTGTGAGTTATTTTTTTGGTTTTGAATCTGATTTCCCACTGGAAATCTAAGAAATTGCATCTCCTAGATATGGGAGGAGGACTCTCCCTTTATGTTCTTCTAGGGTTTCCTGTTACTTCTAATAGAGTCACTTAGTCACAATATAGCAATTATTATGTGTCACCAAGCTTATGAGCTCCCTGTAGAGGTTTAATGGCTAAATTGCAACTACCTTGCCTATATTTGGGTAGGGGACCAATTTGACTCCCTCATTGCATAATGAAACAACCCAAGTGCCCATCAATACATGAGTGGATTAATAAAATGTGGTATATGTATACCATGGAGTTCTACTCAGCCACAAAAAACAATGGTGATCTACCACCTCTTGTATTATCCTGGATAGAGCTGGGACCCATTGTACTAAGTCAAGTATGCCAAGAATGGAAAAATAAGCACCATATGTACTCACCATTAAATTGGTATTCTCTGATCAACACTTAAGTACATATATAGTAATAACATTCATCGAGTGTTGGGCAGATGGGAGGCAGGAGGAGGGGATGGGTATATACACACATAATGGGTGCAGTGCGCACCATCTGGGGGATGGACACGCTTGAAGTTCTGACTCGGGTGGGGCAGGGGCAATATACATAACCTGAACATTTGTACCCCCGTAATATGCTGAAATAAAAAAAAAGATTTAAAAATAATCCCATCAAGATATATGTGCTTCTTTTTTTCAAAAGATGTTTATATTATTTCTAGAAACTCAACATGTTATATTTGCAAAGTTCATGTAAGAAATATCTGTTTACAAGCTGTGCCAGCTCCTTGTTTAATATTTCTATGAAAGAATCTACCTCAAATGAGTGATGGAGTTTTGATCGCATGTTGTTGTTGCCAATCATTTCTGCTCCAGGGGAAACTATTTAGAGAATTGGAAAACATTCCACCTTTGTAGGAAGTTCACAGTTATAGTCAAATGTTGTATGTTGATTCTTCCTAAAAGGTGAAACACAATAATCTCATAAGCAGAGGGAAGACTGACAACAAAATTGTGTTATCAGAACCATCAATAACCTTGGTTGGACTGTAGAATGCAAAGTCTCTTATATCTGAAGTCTTATGCCTCATTGTTCATTGTAGATAAGTACAAAATTAGACCAAGGCTAAAAACTGGAGCCATCCCTGATTTGGGCAGATATATGAAATAGACCAGATCATGAAAGAATCATGGTCTTGGAGCTCTGTAACCTAAAGGTGGGCCTCATATCCCCTCACCTGTTTGCCTATCTACCTACAAATGTCTTAATCTGTTGAGTTTCTTTATAAATATTGTTATACTTTTATCTAATGTAACAAAAAATGAGAGTTCAGTAAGAGACACACATCCATGAACAAGCATCTCCTGAGCATTTCCCTGGCCATCCCTGTGTTCAGATTGATTTATGAGCCTTGGGTCCATTGTTTCCTCACCATTAGGTGTCATTAGACTAATACGCTTCCCTGCAGTCCCTCAGCTTACTGCTTCTAGTGAGGAGGTGCAATCTTGCCCAGCTGTGCCGAGCTAGTCATCACTACCACTAATTTTCTGCAAGAACCTATGAGTAATGTCACATTTCATGCTGTTTCAATAAAAACATTTACTCCTTGGCAGGGCTAGTAAAGAGCTTGATGAAGAAACTATAAAAAGTCCCTGAGGGGGCAAAAGGTGATGGAGAGACTGTGTCATGGGAAAAATTGAGTACCTGTAAGGCTGACACAGCAGATCAAAACAAGGAAGACAGAATGAGGCAATCAGGCCATAACAAAAAGACTTTCATAAATTTATTTATATACTCAAAAATATATTTTGAACACCTAAAATGTGCCAGACGCTGTGCAAATTGAATTGCCATGACGGTTGGACACAATCCCTTGGATACAGAAGGCTTGGGATCTGTTCCATGCTTCCACTTTATTGAGCTGTGCAACCTAATAAAAGCTGCTTAACTTCGTGAGGGTCCCAGCTTCTGATCTATATAATAGGTATCTTTTATATAATAGATCTATATAATAATATAGATAATAGATAACTATATAATATAATCTATATAATAATCATCAATTTCTCAATTTATTGAAATTAATGGAGCATTTCATTGTAATTATAAGCATTTAGAAAAAAGAAAACAACCTATATATATTAATATGAGCTTATGTATATGGCTTATATATATTTATATTACATTTATATAACATACACATAAATAGGGCAAGGGAGAGAGAGAGAGTTAAGGGGCTCTTGAGGAGGACATTTTCCTACATAAATGTTCATCTATTCACTGTGGCAGACAAGCAGAAAGGCAGGTCCTCACAATATCCAGCTAAAAAGTAAATGTCATCTCCACATCACCATCAACCCATGAATCAAACACACAGGTTAACTGGGCACTAGGAGAATTCAGTTCTGAAGGACATGATCTTCAGCATCATGTTCAATTGATACTGAGATATCAGGAACATGCTTGAAACATAGACTCCAGGAGAAGGCACTACCAACCAATGGAAGTGTTTGGGACCATCCCATAGTTTTATCTCTATTTATATTCTCTATGAAAAATTAAACATATTCACAGGGACACCCTTTCTCCTATACTGTTGCTATTGCTGAAGTAACTTCCCCTCTCTGTATCAACCTCCAAACTATTATCATAGCTGCTTTGAGAAATCTGACTCAGTTTACATGAAGGTACAGGAACCAAGTCTGGAACATTAGGTAAAATAAACATACGACTTATTTAGTATGCACCATACACATTGCCCCACATCTTCTTTTAGACCACATTAGTTGTGTCTCAGGGTGAAAATGGGATTATTAGAACCCTAATCCCCTAATCCTTAAATAGCCACCATACTAAATTCATAAAATAATCTACCATTTTCACATAGAATGTACATCGGACAATGCTCTCTAGACATTGGCTAAGGCTCTGGTTCCAAGTGTGTGTCTGTTCTCCCACCATGATACCAAGAGCACATGACCTTCATAGCTCTTCTAGTTCATGGCATGGGCAAAAAGTTGACCAAGTAGCTTACCCAATGCTTGCTTTCTCCTGAACCCCACTCTGGTTACTTCTTGACTTTAAGTTGTAGGTTTATCTTGAGGGGGAGGCATCCAGAGGCCCACACCTTAGACCAAGAAGAGCATCCCTGAAAAGGGTAGAGAAACATGTGCTAAAAGAGCAGATGAAAATATTAAAAGAGCAGCAGTGGAATTCCCCCTGTCTAGTTACCCCAGCTGCCTTCTGCCAATGCCCCTCTGTGGTCTCAGGAACTCCATTTTGTTCCTGAGACATGTCAGAACTTCTCCTCTTGATAATAAAGGCTGGAAGGATGGTATTTTGAGCTTCTCCTTATAATTTGCTGCTAATATTGTCTATCCACCTCTTGTCACCTTATCCTCAGCCTCACACTCTTTCAAGGGAGAGGACTGGTGATCATTTCTTCTCAAGTGGTATCTTTGCTGACAATAGGATGGTATCTATCCAAAGGAAATTAAGTCTTTCTATCAAAAAGACATCTGCATTCAAATATTTATTGCAGCACAATTCACAATTGCCAGGGTGTGGAATCAGCACAAGTGCCTATCAATTCATGAGTGAATTAGTAAAATGTGGTATATGTATACTATGGAGTGCTATTCAACTATAAAAAAAAATGAATTAATGCCATTTGCAATAATTTGGATTGAACTGAAGACCATTCTCTTAAGTGAAGTATCTGATCATTGGAAAAACAAACACCACATGCACTTGCTATTAAATTGGAACTAATAGATGAGCACACATGTGCATAGAGGGAAGTAAAACTCAGTGGAAATCAAGCAGTGGAGAGAGGGAAGTGGAGAGGGGGAAAAAAACTACCTTATGGGTACAATGAACACTATTTGGGTGATGCACACAAATATATGTAACTCAAGTATTACAAAAGTGATCCATGTAACCAAAACCATTTGCATTCCCTTAATATTTTGAAATATAGAAAAAAAGAAAAAAACCTAGAAAGCATAAATGACATGAATGTGTATTCAACATTTGAACAAGTGCTCAATCTCATTAGCTAAAACAAAAGATATATTGATTTTAATAATGAGATGTTTTGTCTAAATAAGCTAAGATTTTAAAAATGATAATGCCCAAATTTAGAAAAAAAGGGATTTGGAATTGGTGCAACCATTTTGGAGGACAAATTTTTAATATTGTATTCATATATTCACTAAGCTTGTCATTATCAAGCATGTAGACTAAACTGAGGCATTAGAGATACAAAAGTGAACAAAATTTCTTCAGCAACTTAAAAATATTTATATACTTTGATATAAGAAATATTGAAAATTTGTGAACAATGATGCTTACTATGGAATTATACATGTAAAAAATTGGAGGGAGCACAAATGTCCTACAAAAGGTAATTTGTTAGACAATTGATGGCATATTCATCTTGTTAAATTGTACAGTCATGAAAATGAACATTGTAGAAGAATATTGAAAGACATGGAGAATTATTTATCAAATATATTTAATTTTAAAAAAGTAGTTTATACTAAACAATACATATTACAATCCCAGTTCAAAGAAAATACATGTTTTTATTTATGTATGTATAGAAAAAGTCTGGAAAGTTATACATTAAGACATAAATGTATGGAATTTTTGTTATTTTTAAATTTAGTCTTACTTTTTGTCTGTTTTCTAATTGTTTCTAATTGTAATTTTTTATATAATTTTTCATCATGGATTTTTTAATTAAATTTTTTGAGGCAATTGTAGATGCACATGTCTTATACTGTATTCAGAAATATTACAGACAAATTCTGTGTACTTTTAACCCAGTTTCCTCCAGTCATAACATTTTGCTATACTATTTTATCTATACTATTTTATCACAACAGGATAGTGACATAGATATACTCCAGATATAGACATTTTTCCATCACACAAGGATCATCTATGCTGTCTTTTTGTAGCCACATCCACTTCTCCCTTACCCTATGCTCCTCATTAACCCTGGCAAACTAATCTGTTCTCTTTTCCTAAAATTTTGTTTTTTCAATAATGTCATATAAATTTATTCATACAGTATGTAAATTTTGGGGATTGGCTTTTTTTGGTTCACTCGGCATAGTTCTCTGGAGATTCATCCAAGTTTTGTGCATCAAAGTTTATTGTTTTTCATAACTGTGAATTTCCCATGGTATAGATAAATGACATTTGTTTAACCATTCACCCCTTGAAAGATATCTGGATTGTTTCTAATTTCTAGTTATTATAAATGAAGGTATTATAAACACCCATGTATAAGTTTTTGTATCAAAAGAAAGTTTTTATTTCTCCGGAAGAAATGACCACAAGCATGATTGTTGGGTTGTATGGTAGTTGCATGTTTAGTTTAGTTTTTTACCAAACTTCCAAATTGTGTCCCTTAGTGTACATATCATTTTACACTCCTGAAATGAACATATGAGTAATCCAGTTTCTCTGTATTTTCACTAGCATTTTCTAATTGTACCTTTTTTTTTTCTTTACTGTTGAAATTTGACTGTTTTTTATATACTAGTCCTTTCCCAGATATGTGGTTTCCAAATATTTTCTCCCAGACTGTAGCTTGTTTTCTTATTCTCTTTTCTGGGTCTTTTGCAGAATAAAAGTCTTTTAATTTTGATGAAATACAAGTTAGCATTCTTTTATTAATTGTACAATTCGGTGTCAACTCTAAGAATTATCTGCCTAGCCCTAGATCCTGAAGATAATCTCTGTTTAGGTTTTATAGTTTTACATTTTATATTTATGTCTATGAACCATTTTGATGCACTTTTATATATAGTTTGAGACTTAGATTGAGTTTTTTTTTTTCCTCCTATTGATATCCAATTACTCCAACACCATTTTGTTGAAAAGCTTCTCCTAAGGTATTGATTTGCTTTTGTATGTTTATCAAAAATTAGCTGAGCATATTTATGTCGGGTCTATTTTTGGGTTCTCTGTTCTTTTCTATTGTTTATCTTTC
The DNA here is from genome assembly GCA_963574435.1 of Cheirogaleus major. NCBI lineage: Eukaryota > Metazoa > Chordata > Mammalia > Primates > Cheirogaleidae > Cheirogaleus > Cheirogaleus major. The sequence goes on from CAUYPO010038718.1 coordinate 16,822, forward strand.
TGCTAATATCACCTGGTATAGTAAATGGTATTTAATATTTTAAATTTTGATGTCATGTGTTCATTGTTATTATACAAAAATATAATTGAGTTTTGTAAGTTTACTTTGTATTCTGTTACCTTACTGAACACATTATTAGTTCTAGCAATTGTTTTGTAGATTCATTGGAATTTCCTATGTAAACAATAAGGTCATCTTTAGATACAGTTTTATTTTTTCCTTTTCTATCTATATGCCTTTAAGTTCCTTTTCTTGCTTTATTGCACAGTCTAGAACTTCTGGTACTGTGATAAATAAGAATGGTGAGAATGACATCCTGCCTTGCTCCCAATATTAGGGTGAAAGTATTCAGTATAATATTTGCTTTAGGTTTTTCGTATATTTTTGTTAATCCCATCTCATTCTTTACTTGCTGATTTTTTTCGCATGAATAAGTGTTAAATTTTAACAAATGTTTTCTAAGCATCAACTGATAGGATCATATGACTTTTCCTCTTTAGCTTGTTGATATGGTGAATAACATTGTTTGGTTTTTTTTCTAATGTTGATCCAGCCTTTCACTTCCTAATAAACCCCATTTGATCTTAATATGTAATTTTTATATATATTTCTGAATTCTGTTTCTAATATGTTGCTAAGGGTGTTTGCATCTATATTCATGAGAGATATTGGTCTTTAGTTTTCTTCTTTTGTACTGTATTTATCTCATTTTTGTATCAGATAATAATATTAATAGCTTCATAAAACTAGGAAATATTCTCTCCTATTTTCTGTAAGAGTGTGTAAAATTGGTATTAATTATTTTTTTAACTATTTAGTAGAATTCTCCAATAAATTCATCTTGCCCAGAAGATTATTTTTTAGTAACTTTATCTTTTTCAGGAATTTCATTTTCTTAATAGTTGTAAGGTTATTCAGATTATCTATTGCATATGGAATGAAGTGTGAAAGTTTGTGTTTTCCAAGGAAGTACCTCATTTTATTTAAGTTGTCACAATTATCTGTGTAGAGTTGTTCACAGTATTTTCTTATGCATTAGCTTTCTATAGCTGTTAAACAAATGACTACAAACTTGGTGGCTTAAAACAACAGAAATCTTTCACAGTTCCTGAGGCCATAAATTCCACATCAGATTCACTGGATCAAAATCAAGCTATCAGCAGGGCCATGCTCTCTCTAGAAGGTCTAGAGTAGAATGCAGTCTTTGCCTCATCTAGCTTCTGGAGGTATTCCTTGGCTTGTGACCGCATCACTCCGTTCTCTGCCTCTGTGATCACATTGCCTATTCCTCTTCTATGTGTATCCAATCTCCCATTGTCTCCCTCTTTTAAAGATACATATGATGGCATTTAGGAACTATCTGGATAATTTAGAATAATCTTCTAATCTTGAGAACCTTAATTTAATTCCACCTGCAAAGAATGTGTTTTTTTTTTTCCTAAATAAGTTAACATATACAGTTTCTAGGACTTGGTACCTAATATCGTTGAGGCTACTATTCAGTCCATTACACCTTTTATATTTCTTTAAGGTTTATAATATCCCATTTCACTCCTGATCAGAAGAATTTGTTTTCTCTCTCTCTCTCTCTCTCTGTCTCTGTCTCTGTCTCTCTCTTTCTGTTTCTCTCTCTCATCAGTATTATAGAGGTTTGTCAATTATATTTGTCTTCAAAGAACTAGTTCTCCCTTTCATTGATTTTTCTCTATATATTTTAATTTCATTGTTTTTTTCTCCTATCATTATTATTTCCTGTATGCTTTTTGCTTTGAATTTATTTTCCTTTCCTATTTCTAGGTTTTTGTGGTGAGAGCTTTGATTATTCATATGAGAGGTTTCCTATTTTATAATATGTACGTTTAATCCTATCAATTTCTCTCACTATTGCTTTAGATGTATTTCTCAAATTTTTTCATGTTTTATTTTCATTTTATAACTCAATATACTTTTTTATTTTCCTTGATACTTCCCCTTTGACAGGTACATTATTTAGATTTGTGTTGTTGTTTGAAGATATTTTTGTTAAATTTCTGTTAATGATTTTTAGTTTGATTTTATTGTGGTTGGAGAACACACTATGTATGATTCCAATTTTTTCTAATTTATTGATGTTTGTTTTACAGCTTATGATATGGTCTACCTGATATGTGAGTTTTGTAGACACAAAACGTTCACTCTGTTGTAGTTGGGTAGAGTGTTTTATGAATGTCAATTAGATCCTATTGTTAACGATATTATTGAGTTCTATGATCCTGCTGATTTTCTATCTATTATTCTATTAACTGTTGAGAGATTGATATTGAAGTCTTCAACTATAATTGTGGATTTGTCTATTTCTCCTTTCAGTTCTATCAGTTTTTGTTTCATATTCTTTGTAGATCTGTAGCTTAGTGCATACATATTTAAGATTGCTACATCATTAGTGTATTGACACCTATCATTTAAAAATATCTCCCACTGTCTCTGCCATTTTTCTTTGCCTAGATGTCTGCTTTATCTGATATATTATAGTCACTCCTGTTTTCTTTTTCTTAATGTTTGAATTATATATTTTTTCCATCCTTGTATTTTTGACTTGCCTCTATCATTACATTTGAAGTGAGGTTCTCATGGACAGCGTATGTTTGGGTCATGATTTTTAATCTGCTGTGCCAAATTCTGTTTTAATTGGTGTACTTAAATTATTTTTGTTTAATATAATTATTGGTATGTTGGGGCTTAAGTCTGCCATTTTGTTTTTTGTTTTATGTTTGTTCTCTCTGTTTTTAATTTTTCTGTTTTCTTTTTCTTACCATTTTTGGGTCACTTGAACATTTTTAGAATTATTTTTAGATTTATCTGTAGTATATTTGAGTATATCCCTTTTTTACCCTTCTTAGTGATATTCTAGGTATTGCTACATATATATATATATTACACACATACACACATATATATGCATAAATTATCATAGTCCACTTATAATTTTACTAGCTTAAATGAGAAATAGAAAATTTATCTCACTTTATGCCCTTTTATTTCTCCAGTTTATAGTATATGTGTCTTAAATATTTCCTCCACAGATGTTTAGAGCCATATCAGCATTATAATTTTTGTTTCAACTATCAGCCATAATTTAGAAAACTCAAGTGAAGTAGGAAAGCCTATTTTATATATACGTATTTTTGCTTACCATTTTCTGTATTCCTTCCTTGTGTTCTATCTAAGGTTCTATCTTCAATATTTCCTTTCTGTTTAGAAAATCTCCTCTGCATTTCATTTAGAATATGTCTGCTAATGACAACAAAGTAAGACTCTGGCTCAAAAAAAAAAAAAGAATTCTAAGTTGACAGGTGTTTTTTTTGTTTTATTTTGTTTTGTTTTCAGCACATTAAAAATATCTTGTCACCCATTTGGTCTCCATAGTTTTTGAATAGAAATCCACTGTTATTTAAAATGTCTCCTCACCCCACTATAGGCGAAGCGCTGCTTCTCTGTGGCTGCTTTCAAGATTTTTTTCTTTGCTTTTAGTTTTCAAAAGTTTGTGCTCGGCATGGATTTTTTTTATTTTTTATTTTTGAAGATGTTATCCTGTTGGGGGCTAACACAGCCTCTTTAATCAGTCAGTTTGTGTCTCTTATTACTTTGGGGAAGTTTTCAGCCATTGTTTCTTCTAGTATTTTTTCAACCTTGTCTCTTACTCCTCTCCTTCTGTGACTTCAGAGACACAAATATTACAGAACTTCGTTACAGTCCCACAGGTCCATGAACTCTGTTCACTTATTTTTTGACTCTATGTACTCTTTGTTCTTCAAATTAAATACATTCTGTTGTTCTATCTTCAAGTTCACTAATTCTCTGTCCATTTTGCTGTTGAGTCCATTTATATAATGCTTGTTAATTTCAGTTGTTATAATTTTCAATTCTAAAATTTCTATTTGGTTTTTATATTTATTGGCAGACTTTTGTGTTTTTTCTATTTTCAAGCATGTATAATTTTTACTGTTGAAGAACTTTTATTATGGCTACTTTAAAATCTTTTTCAGGTAATTCTAATGACTCTGTCATCTTGGTGTTGCCATCTATTGATTATCATTTTGCATTCAATTTGAGATCTTCCCAGTTCTTGCTATGAAACATGATTTTTTCCATTAAAACCTGGATATTTTCTTTTTATTTTTTGAGACTTCTGATATCATGTTATCTTTATGTTTTAGCCTGCAAGAGAAGGGTGGTAGAAGTTCAGATTCCACACTTGCCTTTTTTTGACATTTAAAGTAGGAGGCAGGGGAATAGTTCTTATTACTGCTGGTCTGGTTTCTTACATGGTATACAGTAACATTCAGTGGGAGCAGTCTCATTGTCAATGGGCAATAGTGAAGGTCTTGCTGCTCTATTAGGTCTCCTAGGACACTATCCCAGTGGAGAGGCAGAGAAGGTCTCATTACTAAAATGAGTTGCTAAGGCTGGCGGTGGACATACAGGAACTCCATGTGGTCTCCACTGAGACCATGAAGGGTCTCTTTAAAGGCTAGTGGAGATGAAAATTCAAGCTTCTTATTTGGCCTTCTGTGATATCACCCCAGCAAAGGTGTTGTAGTGCTTCATTATAGTGTCATGAGTATGGAAGTTTAGGCTCCCCACTTAGATTTGCTGGTGTATGTGAAGGTGAAACCACACATTTATTCTGTAGGATTTGGAATAGAGTCATTATTGTCTAAAAGTTTTCTATTTTGCTAGGCTATACCTTTCTTGGTCCTTTGACTAGAGAGAGCAAGCTTTGAGTGGGGCTTATTTTGTCTATACTTGTTGGTACTTCTGAGTTACTAGCTTCTTCAGCTCCAAGTCTAGAATATAAAAGCAAAAATGAAAATCATCATCATGTCATTTCCTGGGTTCCAAGTCCCTACCCAGTTTGCCTTTTTCTTTCTGCCTTTTACTCTTCTTATATTTGTTTTCTATATAAAACCCAAATTTTTCAGCTGTACTTAGTGGTAGGAATAGAAAAAAATGTCTACTCAGTGTTCTAGAATCAGGAGCCCGTTTAAGGTCCGTTTAATAAAAGTCCGTTTAAATAAAATAAATACTATCTAACTATTTATTGAGTTTTTTCTAGTTTTGCTTGAGTAAGAGAAGACATGTGTGCTACAGCTACAGATAAGAGTTATAGTAACTCCGAAGTATGCAGCCAGTTAGAAAAGCTTGGCATCAAGAGACTTCACCCTACCGAGAAGGTTGAGTAGCTCCATTTCAGCTTTTTTTTTTTTTTAAGAAGCTGATTATTTCTTAATTTAGATCAGTGATTACTGAACTCCAGTTGTAACCATCCCGTCTCCTCACAAGTGCTCCCTGGGTTGCCTTCCATTGTGTTGGCTCAATAGGTCTTGTCCCTAGAGTCAACCCCTAGGCTCTGATCATCTTCCCACCTCAACCCACTCCCTCACACACACCTTTGAATAACCCTTCCTCACCCCAGATTGCGCACGTTTCTCCCCTTAGTGTTCCACTTCTTTAAAAGAACAAGTTGAAGCATTTTGATCTTAGTTCCTTTATGAACCTGCATGACATTTTCACAGGAAACCGGTTCCAATCCCCAGTGAAATGAAAGTCTCCTGTTTTGAAGTTGCAGTAACCTTGCTGTCTCCTTGTCAGTCCTCTCACCTCTTTGCCTCTGCACTTGTGACTGATTTATCTGACTCTAAAGAACTATAGGTAAGCCACAGTTACATACATATTAACTTGGATAACCCTAGAACAGAAATAACACCAAAATGAGTGACTAATTCTGGTGAGATAATGAATAGAAAGGCAGGTAGGAAGTGGAGTGGGTGAATGTGAGGGCAGGTGGTTTAAAGGGAAAGAGAGGTTGCAGGTAAAACTTGGAGAATTCTAGACAGATGACTCAATGAACAGAGGACATGCTTCAATTCGTGTTAGAGGTCATTTTGTTTCTAAACCAATACATTTTCACAATTTGACTTTCATCTTGACTTGAGCACAGACAATATTTGGAAAGGCAAATTTCAGGGGAATGTGATTTAATTGTTTATCAGATAAGACCAGTCTCTAAAATGTCATTTGCTGCTCTATCCTGCCAATTGGACCTAGTTTCACACTCTGAGGACTTTAATATCAGGGCTGGGGAAGATTGGCACTTCCCAAGATCTGAAGTGGCTCAAAAGGGATTTTATCCTTGACACGTGAACTTCATCAGTTAACCTGCCTCTCTGCAGTTCTCAAATACAGGCATCACATGAGGTATTTGCTTTTCTGCTTCTTTTAGCCTCAGTCTCAGCGAAAAATCAAACAAATAAACAAATAAAGGATTGAGCTGAATTTTAACAGCCTTTCCAGAGAAATCTTTCAAAGTTATTTGAAATTGCCTATGTTTATAATATGGCCTGCTTATTTCCTTCTCCTGTTCAGTTTCCAGATAATCTTAGATTTAAATATTGGGCCAGGGACTTAACACCCACCCCTGATCTTCATGTATAAATCATAGCCACAAAATCCCTCATCCTTCTGTTTCTCCTGCCTTGTAACAAGCTAAGAATGGGAAGTAGATGTAATCTTTAGGCCCCTTCACGCTGTGACACATCAGCTGGAAATGCCATCCAGAAAGAAGTTGTTCATAATGAATGTGTTACACAGGAAAAGGAAGCTAGAATCTCATGTATTGTCTGTGAAGTGTAGTACATAACTTTTCTCTACTATCATTAGCCTTCAATTTAATCTTTCTTTTTCATGAGCTTTCCTGAGCAAAGAAAGCTGGCACATTTAAACCTGAGTAAATGAAAAATGTTTAAGCAATGTTGCTAGGAGCCAGTGTCCTGGAAATATTGATCAAGTCATCACCACCAAGTATTCCCCAGGCACCAGTATGGCATATTTGACCTTAGGCATCTGCAAGAGGCAGTTCAGATGTGGCCCCTTTCATCAAATACTTAAGAATCCAAGAATTTCAGTACCAGCATTATAATAAAGTAAAATCCAAGCACATTATGAAACAATAAGAATGCTAGAAGAAATTGTTGGAAAAATCTTTTAGATGTCAGTGCAGGCAAAAAAAATTATGAAGAAGACCCTGATGACAATCATGGCAAAAACAAAAATTAATAAAGGGGACTTAATTAAACTAAAAAGCTAAGGAAATAATCAACAGAGCAAACAGACAACCTACAGAATGGGAGAAAATATTCACAAGCTATCCATCTGCTAAATGGCTAACATCCAGAATCTACAAAGAACTCAGAGAAATCATCAAGAAAAAAAACCAAACAAATAAACACATAAAAAAGTAGGAAAAAAACATGAACAGAAGCTTTTCGAAAGAACATAGACAAATGGTCAATAAACATATGAAAAAATGCTTAACATCACTAATCATCAGGGAAATGTAAATTAAAACCACAATAAGCTCTTATGTTACTCCTGTTAGAATGGCTTTTATTAAACAGTCCAAAACCAGTAGATGCTGGCATGGATACAGAGAGAAAAGAACACTTATAAGCTGTTGGTGGAACTGCAAATTAATACAATCTTGATGGAAAACAGCATGGAGATTCCTCGAAGAACTGAAAGTAGACTTACCATTTTATCCCACAATCCCACTACTGGGTATTTATCCAAAGGAAAAGAAGAAAAGATAAAATAGCTGCATGTGAATGTTCAATGCAGCACAATTCACAGTTGTAAATATGTGGAGTCAACCCAAGTGCTATCAATTCATGAGGGGATTGAAAAAATGTGCTATATCCATACTATGGAATACTCCTTAGTCATAAAGAAGGACAAATTTGCAATAATTTGAATGTAATTGGAGACCATTATCTGAAGTGAAATATCTCAAGATTAGAAAAACAAGCACTACATGTACTCATTATTAAATTGGAACGAATCAATGAGCACACATATGCACAGAGGGAAGTAAAACTCAGTGAAAATCAAGCAGGCAGGAGGAGGAGGAAAGAATGGGTGAAAACCTACCTAACAGGTACAATGAACAATATCTGGGGGATGGGCACACTTATAACCCTGACTCAAGCACAACAAAAGTGATCCATATTACCAAATCATTTGCACCCCCATAATATTTTGAAATAATAAAATAGGAAAAAATATAGTTACAATACATTTAAGCAGCAAATATATTTTAAGTAAACTCAATAAAATCTTTTAGAGCATGCAAAATATCAGGCCAAAATGATAAATAAGTTGGAGGGGGTTGAGCTGAATTCACAGGCATTAGAAATGAGGTTAAGTTTTCATGCCTGTCTTTATCAGTTCATGGAAGAATTATTATTTCTGGATTTGTTTTAAAACATTGTAATAACATAAAAGGCTTTTTTGGAATAAGTTGTCAAATCAGAGGAGTACTAAGTAAATTTATTTATGAGCTGTCAATTAGTTGGGCTAGATTGTAGTTTAAGGGACATGGAGGTATTAGATAAAGATCTGACTATAGATTGTAAATGTGCAAGACTCAGAAATCTAACTAAAAAGCCAGGTTACTTCATCTCACAAGAATTTTTGAGAGATAGCACATGCCATTCAAAATCTCCAAGTTTGGCCATTTCCAGAAACTATCATTCAAGAAATGAAAGAACAAGAAGCCTAGTCCCTGGTTTATTGAGTTATTCCTGATTTAAGAAGTTCAGCTAGATTTGTTAGACCAGGATCAGGGTCTAAGACTCCTGAAATCCAGGGAGTCAGTGTTTGGATGTCAATCAAGTCATTCGTGATTGGTGGAGCATCCTTTAACTCTGCAAAATAATGTAAAAAGGTTGATTCTGAGCCAAGTATGAGTGACCATGGCCTGGAGCCAAGCCCAAGAAGACTTGAGCAAGTGGTCTTGCCATGGTTGGGTTACAGTTTGGTTTTAAACATTTCAAGGAGACAGGAATTACATGTAAAGTCATAAATCAATACATGGAAGGTATACATTGGTTTGGCCTGAAAAGGTGGGACATCTTTAAGAGGGGGATTACAGGTTATAGATGGGTTTAAAAATTGTTTGATTTGTAATTGGTTAAGGAAATGAAGGTTTGTCTAAAGGCTTAGAATGTTTTAAATTAAGATAAGGAAGTCTGTTAATTAGAGACTAGTCACCGGATATACTCAGACTCATGAGATCTATTGAGTAAACTGAAGATCTACAGGTGTGGTTTAAACTTCGTCTTGCATAGTCTTAGGCCTGTTAATGAGTTACAAAGGATGTCTCCAAGAAGAGAAGGGGACATGATAAGGCAGGTCTGACCTCCCTTCTTATGGCTAGCAACTCAGCTCTAGGGTATTTCTGGGGACCCCTTGGCCAGGAGGAAGTCCATTCAGCTGGCTGGGGGACTTAAGATTTTATTTTATTTCACACTTTGGAAAACCATGGTGAACAGAGAAAACTTGAAGTCTGGGGACTAGATTCTAACCTTAGATCTGTTGATTACCAGCTATGTGTCCTTGGGCAAATTATTCTACATCCATGAATCTTAGTACCCTAACCTAGAAAACGTGAGAATTGTTCTACACTAGCATTTCATAAACTGTGTTCCAAAAACTGTTGAGCAGTTAAAGGTAGATTATATTTCAAGATGGCCACAAGAATTCCTTCTTGCATCCCAAGTGCCACTTTGCAATGTGACTTTGTCTGTCCCCCATCAATAGGGGATGTCAATTTATATGCCCCTTGAATCTAACCTGGCTTTGTGACTTGCTTTTTCTAATATGTGGCAAAAGTGATGTTGTTTGATTTTCAAGGCTAAGCCTTTAGTAGCTTTATGGTTTCTGTGGTCTGCCCTGTTGAAAAATTGTCTTAAGCCCACCTTGTAAGAAGGCCTTTTGGAGGATGAGAAACCATGTGGGAGAAAGTGGGGCTCCCAGACAGTACCAACTGCCATGCCATCTTCCACCTTCCAGCTCAGGAAATCCACAGAATTGTGAAAAACAATCCATCATTTTTGTTTAAAGCCACCAATTTTGAGGATGATCTGTTATAGGTAACAGATAATTGAAATAGTGCTCAGTAAGATATGTGGTTTTATTGTCAAGTAACTTTGGGTTAAGATTGGCTGAACAATGTAAATAGGTGTCTCAAACTATAGAATTCCAGAACTTGTAATATGCTGACATTTACTTAAAACTGCAAAGTGGTGAGAGAGATTTTTATGCCATGTCTGCCAGTCTTATTTGATCAGAAAAAACCTGTTTTCCCTGGAAAACTGTTTAACCACTTGTGGAAAATGCTGATGTACTTGAATTGCAAAAGTGCTGCCAGTCCTAGCACCCTAGAAATCTGCAAATGGAGCAAGGAGTGTTTTGGTCACTCTTTCTTCTTGATTATTTTGATGACAAGAAAACTCATTCCATAGTTGGCTGCTACCAAATTTCATTATTCACTTCCACTGAAACCGGTTTTTAATCAATTAACGGAGGAAAGCAGTATTGGAATTATTAATGAACAATTAAATAGAGATTAAGGAGCTATTAACCTGCAGCTTAGTGGTGGAGACTTGGCTGTCAGGTGGCGTGAGAGGCTGATGGATGCAGACCCATGAGAGGCTGTCACAATGATAAAACAAGCAAAGAGCAAGCTAATAGATTTATCTATTTCTTCTTGGCAGATTGTAATAGGATATGGAATTGTCCTGCTGATCTAGGGATCTAGAGAAAGCTCTTTATAAAAAGAATGTGATTAAAACGGGAAGAACTGTCCATCTGCACTACATATACTTCACAGTCTGGCAGAATAGTCATGTGGTCCAAGTGTGTGTAAGTGTGTGTGTGTGTGTGTGATGTCTACGTGTGTGTTGGTGTGAGAGTAAATATGGGTAAATGTGTTTGCTAGTATTGTTTTTCATATCTATTAAATGTGGCCACACTTTGTGTATTTATGTTTATCAGAGGACTTCTATGTGTGTTTTTGCAGATGCCCATATATGCATTTTCTTTGTGTATTCATGTGGTTTTGCATGCATGTGGAGGCAAATTCACATGCACGTACATATGACTGGGACAATGTGTCTGGTATGACCTGTGGCTCTCTCTACACCTGAAGAACAAAATACAGGGTGACAGAGATAAGGCATAGCCAGAGAGAATGGAAGGGGCCAACAAGGCACAGTGGTTTGTTTTATAACCAGTATATCCACGTAAGTGGTTCCACTGAGGAGAAGTTTTGCCTTTGTCTGGGAGTGAGTGAACTGCTTCCCTGTCTTTGTGAATTTACCCTCTGTCATGGTGGGGAGATCAGGAGGACAGTAAATGAAAATAAATGAATAAGGACTTGCAAGCCTGGGAATCAGACTGGCAAACCCATTCAACTACTGTATTCCTGGCCGTGACTGGCCTGATGTCTCATTAAGATAAAATGTTGAGGATTATAATAAATAAGACTTTTATAAAGCTTAAATAAGAAGAGAAATATCCTTGATTTTCTCCCTACTTAATTAACATTTCCCCAGGTAAACTATTATTCTTTTGTTTTGTCATAAATTAATCCTATCCAAACTGATTTGGATTCCTGTCATTCAGTAATTTCTAAACACTTGAATGTATAATGTGGTTTAAGGGTACTCACTCTTAAGTCCTCTGCAGCATTACAGAGTAGGGTCAAATGCTACATTCACATTTTACACGTGTTGTCTTATTTAATCTTCATAACAGCATGAATTGAGTAGTATTGTAACCATTGCACTGAGGAAGCAAGTGGATATAAAGTCAGGTCCTGGGCCATGGTCACATACCTGTGCAGATTGCAGACTCACAGCTGTAGCAATTGACCCCAAAAGCCATGCTCTCATTACCTGCACTGCACTGGTTGTCTTAAGAGGAAGACTGCCCAAGGCTCCTTCCCATCATCTCTTTGGGTCTGCCTGGGGTCAGATCAAAGGCATGGAAGGGCTTCAGTTTGATCCCTGGGGCTGGTGAAAAATCGTGCTACACCACATCATTCCTGTTTCCCAAGAACTTTTTGAGAAAAACCAATACACACATGTGGAGGAGAGGTGATGGGGGTCTCATTGGCTTGAGTGGTTCCTTCAATTCTGCTTCAAGCATAACTTTCAGAGGAGGAAGAAGAGACACCCTACTCTCGGAGTAATGTCTGGAGGGGTCAAAGAACAAGCAGCTACAAACAAGTGGCTGGGTCTAAGTAACGAAGTGCTGAATCTTCTGGCAACTGGGACAGGTCACGACAACGACACCATCTTAACCAAAAAATTCCCAGAATCTCACTCCTTTTGGGTCAATAATGCCCATTCTTTTTCATGGGGCAAAAAATCAGCTGCTGATATCTGAGCAACTTGAACCAGGAACCACCAGATTTAGTCGGAGAGCCTGAGCTTATTCAATAGGCAAGTACTAAGTAGGTTGGCAGGGCTCCAAAGCACCAGGGGCTCGTAAAAAAATTCACTTCTGCAGAGAGTTTGGAATTATCCCATGACAGTGCTATCCCATTGATGAAAGAAAGTGATGAGGTAATAAAATTATTAATAGCATGGCTTCTGGTCCTGACTTCCCAGGCCTCCCTTATAAGGAACTGAATGCTTGTAGTCAAAAGGGAAAAGGATCTTGTTGGTTTAACTTTCAAGAGAGAAGAGAAAGGTGCCAATATTTATCAAGCACCTATTTCATGCCAATTATTGTGATAGGATCTTCACACGTTACCTTATTCGATCTACAAACAGCACTAGGTGGTAGATATGATCATCTCTATTTTACATTTGAAGCTCAAAGGCGTTAGAAAACCTTCCCAAGGTGTTACAGTTGGTAGGAAGTAAAACCCGACACCAATATCAGTATATATTTTTTCCACTATATATCTCCCTAATTCAGGTCATGATGTTATTATTCAAATAATTGGTTTAGAAAGAGCAGATTGCCCACAAACACACACACACACACGTATATATATACACAGAGCTTCACTACTGAGGAGGAGCTTTGAAATTAGAAGTTAAAATGACACAAGATCGGAAGAATAGGCTCCACATGTACTTGCCATCAAATTGGTACTGACTGATTAACACTATGGTGCTCAAAGGGTGGTGGTATTCACCAGGGATTCGGGGGTTGGGGGATTAGACCCCCAGCTGAAGGATGCGGGTGAGCATTGTGGAGGGAAGGGCATACCTCTAACCCTTGCTAGGGAGAGGCAAAGATATAAAATGTAACCAAAATGTTTGTACTCTCATATTTTCCTGAAATAAAAAAAAAAAATGATTCACTCAGGAACACAAAATTAGTCAAACAAGCAGGTCCAGCAAGGCAGGAATTTCTGCGGGGAAAGTGAACTGTACCCAAACAGAACCAGACTTGGGAATAGCCTCTTTTGGGTGGGGTGGGGGGTGTTCTTTTCTTCCACATCCGGTAAGTAAGATGGGACCTGTGACAATCTTCTGCCTTTGACTTGGAAAGACCAAGGAGGAGCTGGGAAAGGGCTTTGGAGAAAGGAGGTCTGTGTAGCCGGCGCCTGAATCCTGCCTCTCAGTGTAGCTCTTGGATCAAGAGAACAGCTGCCCCGTTTAGTCCACACAAGGGCCAAGCAGGTCACCAGAGTAAGAGCCATGCAAGTATTAGAAACTTGTCCCCTGCTAGAAATCAAGACTGTGCCTCAAGCATTCCCCTATAAGTATATCCTCTTTACTGTCCTGCTCCTATTGGGAGGTGTCAGAACAGCAATCAAGTATTCAGACAACTAGATTCTGGCATTATCTCTTATCAAGTATTTATAATCCTGCTTTCCACATGAGGAAATTGAGGGTTCTGAGAGATTAGTAGCATGAAACCAGTAAGTGATTGCACCACGATTGAGCTATATCTGCCTGATCCTAAAACTCATTATCTTTCTCTCCGTCCTCTAGTATCAGCCCAGGAAGATGTCTGAGAAGGGCCTGGCAGTAGGTTGTCATTGTAATCCCAAGATAGGAACTGAGTCGTTATGTGTAGAGCTGACACCATGATTTGCATTGTGAAGGGCACAAAATAAGTACTGTCCCTGCCCTCCAGGAGCTTCTGATCTAGTGGGAAAGACTCTTAGAGTAATAAGCCAACCGAGAGAAGAGGAATAATAAAAGTTTATTGCCGAGATTTATGAGCATGAAAGACACTAAGTTTATATTCTCCTGGGAAGCATAAAAGAAAGTTTTATGGTGAAAGCTGGTCTCTGAAGGAAGGGCAATTTTAAGAAATGGCAATGTGTAGGACCTTTCAAGCAGTGAGAACAGCATCAACAACAACAAGGGGGTGGAAGCCTGAAGGACACATGGAAGGATAAGTGAGTATTGGGAGTCGCTGCAGCAGAGGAGAAAGAAGGAGACTGGAGAGATACTGAGGCTAGAAAAATAGATTTGAATTTGAAAACAGCATTAGCTGGATAGAGAGTCTTACATTCTGAGACAGTCTTGGACTGTGTTCTTTGCATACTAGGAGCCCCAGAGGGTCCCTGGAAGGGAGATTTAGGAGCCGCCTCTAGTGTCCACATAGAGAATCAACAGTGCGGGCAGAGAACTAGAGCCTGGGAGTGCAGGCAGGAGCATGTCCACTTATTTGATGGTGAGAATGATGAGTCTGTTTCTCACTGTCTTGCTTGGATCACTATGTCTATCTGACACTACAGACTCAAAGTTCCAGTGTGTGCCTTTTACAGGCGATGAGGCACAACTGGGAAGTGGTGCTTTTGCTAAGCATCCCATGAAAAGATTTAGGGCGGGATTTCTGCGGAATGTGACAGGGTTTGAAAGACATAGTTGCATAAGGAAATCTCTATGTGTTCTGAGTCACAGTGAGGAACCAAGAGGGGGTCCCGTGGGCAGTGGCTCAGGCAAAGCAGAGGGCTGAGTCTCTCTTCCTTTAGAACCCCAAAGAGAGAGTCCCGACCAGGAGATTCATTTTGCAGAAAGAGAAGCCAACCATTAAGGCAGTGGCCAACCAGGGTCACAATCTGCAAGGAGACACTGAGCTCTGCCTCACAAAGATTCTGGTACTGGCACTCGTAGTCTACCCCAGCCGGTTCCAATGCCACAATGAGAAATTCAAGTTGCGTTCCATATCTAACTGGTCCTAATGAACTTGTAGTCAGCTTTGAGTCTTCGGTGGACCCCCAACAGACATATAATGGCAGCCTTCAGACTAGATACTCCAGGTGTGTCCAGCCAGGTTTGTACCCAGGTATTGGCTCCCTGCTCTTAACATTTGGCCAAGTCCCCCTGTCGTGTTAGCTTTCACTGTCCTCCCCAACCCTCCAGCCAACTTGGAGGGGAGGTCTAGGTCCATTTCCTCCCGACAGAAGCAGACTTAGTGGAGTCAAGCCTTTATAGCCCGTGCCTGTGACTCCCATGCTCAGGGATACTGCTATTTTGCCCATACCTACTGGGTCAGACCCTTTGCTCAGCAGCACCAGCTCATGTCAGACCTAAGTGGCTCCTAAGCCATTTTAAGCCATGTATTTTGGGCTATGGTCTATTCCACTGGGTCTTGGCCTACCTTAGCATTTCATCCTGCTCTTGCCCCCTTTAGCCCACGAATATCCTCCGTCCTGCAATTTAGTCATTGGTAGGCAGTGTGACCTTGACTAAGTTACCAGATTGCTCTCTGTCTCAGTTTCTTCATCTGTAAAGTAGGGACAAATTATAACTCTTTCAGAGCACTGTCAGGAGAATTAAATGTTGCCAAGTCTATGAAACTGGTGGACATAATGCCTGATGGAACATTGGCACTTAAGAAATGCTACCCTCAGAGAAAGAGGGAGAGAATGGAGAATGGCTCTGCCTGGGGAGCGCATCAGAAGGTGCGGGTGAGAGCAGAAAACATGAGGACCACTCATCTCTCTCCAGGACTGAGCTCCCTGCAAAACATTTAGCGTCAAGGCCCTGGACCATGACCCACTTTATAGACTGTGCAGTCCAAGGTAGAGAGTGGTGCACGGCAGCTCAGCAGCGTGCCCTGCCCTGGCTGGAGGCTGGTGGCATCTTTTCCAGCAGCCTGCCACCTTTCCTAGTGCTCCCGACCTCTGGAGCGAAAATCTGCTAGAGGTGAGTACGGGAACCGTGATCCCAACGTAGATGTCTTCATAACTCCTCTGTGCCCTCACAGCATCGTGCGTTCGCCTCCCCGGGGGGCTCGTGTCGCTGCAGTGGATTCTTACGATCCACATCTCTGCGAGACTGTGACCTCCATGAGGCAGGGAGTAGGTTATTTTCCCTGATGCACCACCTAAGACAGAGCCTGGCACGTACTTGTGGAGATGAATGAATGACTGAAGCAAAGCAAAGGATCCACCGGATTCCACAGGCAGCGGCTCAGAAACAGAGGGAAGCCACAGAGAAGCCCGATATCTTCCCTCAAAGTTGCAGTTAAGAGCAGACAAGTTTTTGCAGTGATTTCTGACCTAACAAATGCTGAGGCCTTCTTGCCCCCCTGTGGTTCTCTGGGGAAAATACTGATCTTGCCCCATTAACTTCAACTCCAGCTGTGACTCCATCTCCTCAATCTGTGTGACCACAAGCAAGCCATGTTAACCTCAGCCTCATTCCGGTGAAAGGCAGCTAAGGGCGTTCCTGTGTCTAGCCCCAGGGCCCATGTGGGGTGAGGTTACGCAGGGCCTGGTGTGCCTGAGGAAGGCACAGACGACAAGCAGGACGAAGAGGGGAGCACACACTGTATTCTTTTTCCATCTGCCTGAGTTAATTTTTAATAAAGCAAACAATGAATGTTTGAGCTGCCTTTCTAAAATATTTTGACTAGCAATTTCATGAGTGGGAAGGTTTTAACTAGGCTGTCTCCAAAACAGTGAGTAAAGAAAACAAAGTGAAACATGCTAATTTTGAGGAAAATTAAATTATGACATGGCTGACATGAAGCAATCTGATAAAATATTAAAATGTGGGAGATGGAGGGGACATAGCTTCTCAAAATGGTCCTGAGAACATCCTACCCTACCACCTAGGCTTTGGCCCCATCTGACAATCCAGAATGCCATCATAAACAGGGTTTCATTGGCATCTTTACAAAACAAAGCCAAGCAGCCCAAGGCCAAAAAAGCCTTGGATCCACCAGGTCTCAACCCTTCTTCCCCTCCCTCACCCCACTGACCTGCACTGGATTTCTTCATCCCCAAGCTCCTCACATCCTCTTTCTCTCTTCCCGTGTTCACTCTAGTCTTTCCTTTTTGCCTCACTGCACAAGGTACAAGACATAAACTTTCCTTTACCCCAGGCCTGGAGCTTAGAGATTCTGCAGACCCCTCTGGATTCTGACTGTTGGAGGGAACGTGCTCCTGCTGTTGTCCACGCCTCCTCTCCTTGAGCCTGAAAGGCCGGGCTTGCTTCTGCAGGGCGGTGCTGCAGGTGGATGGATGTATTCCAAGCTCTTTCTAAGCAAAGCAGGATATTATCTTTTTTTTTTTGAGACAGAGTCTCCATATGTTGCCCCGGCTAGAGTGCAGTGGCGTCAGCCTCGCACACAGCAACCTCAAACTCCTGGGCTCAGCCGATCCTCCTGCCTCAGCCTCCCAAGTAGCTGGGACTACAGGCATGCGCCACCATGCCCGGCTAATTTTTTCTATATTTTAGTTGGCCAATTAATTTCTTTCTATTTGTAGTAGAGATGGGGTCTCGCTCTTGCTCAGGCTGGTTTCGAACTCCTGAGCTCAAACGATCCGCCCACCTCGGCCTCCCAGAGAGCTAGGATTACAGGCGTGAGCCACCGTGCCCGGCCCAGGATATTATCTTTTAAAGCTCTTTTGTTCTGTATTTGAAGGTTTTGGCTAATATATATACAAAGATGCCGATCTTACAATTAACCTTCTGTCTTCAACTTTTCTATGAGATTTCAAATATGGAAATCCAAACTCTTGGGGTGATATATATGGTAACACTGCCCGGGTGCAAGCTCCCCCAGGCCTCAATAAACCTTAGGTGTCTCTACACACTCTTTGGGAGTCCTGACACACTCAACAGGACTCATCCTCATCATTCCGCTCAACCTCCAGCTAACATGAGAAATGAGAGTGAAGCCATTTGAGACCAGCCAGCCCTCTACCGCCCCCTAGCTAACAGAGACTCCTAAGCAAACCCAGAAGACATCAGCGGTGGCTGGCACACACCAACAGAACTGCCATTTATAAATTTGTCAACACCGAATACCTATTGTTTCAGCCCACTAAGTGCTGGGGTGGTTTGTTAGGCAGCCACAGACATCCAGAACACTAAAATGCATGGCTATCTATCTGTTCTTTCCCTTGCTTCTTTGTCTGCTTCAAATATTAAAAAAAAAAAACAAATCCATGAGTGTCTTAACTCAAGCCTCACAGAGTATGAGAGACTAGCTCAGCAAGTTCAGAAAGAACAGCTTTGCAGCACAGATGGTACCGTCGCAGATTTGTTTCTTTCTTTTTTTTTTTTGGTCACTTTTTCTGCCTCCGCACACTTGTTGAAATTGCCATGAAGGCCACACAATCCCCTTCTCAATTTTCTGAGTAAACATGCAATCATTTCTAATAGTCTTTCCCCATCTATTATTTTAACTCCAGGAAATATAGTAGTTAAGCTGGGCGAGAATAATGAGAAAGGCTTCTTGGAAGATGTGGAAAGGCACCTATGTTCTGAAAATTGGCTAGATTTGGCTAGGTAGTGAGAAGAAATTTTCTGTCTGGGGAAAGGAGAAGTGGGCAAAGAAACGCACTGAATGATTTATACAACAAATATATAATAATTGAGTAGTCACCTCAGGGCTGGGTCCCACTCTAGGAAATGCAGGTAGATTAGTGAGCAAAACAGGCAAAATCCCTCAGCGTGGGTAAGTAGGTAAAATAGTGTCATGAGTGATCAGAGCTAAGGAGAAAAATAAAATAGAGATTTCTGTGACTTAGGGAGTAGGATACAACTTTAAACAGGGTGGTCAAAGAAGGGCTCACTCAGAAGGTGACATTTCATCTGGGTTCCAAAGGAAGTGAGATGGTAAATCCTGCAGCTCGGCAGGGAAATAGCCTTTCAGGTAGTGGGGACAGCAAGTTCACAGGCTCTCGGGACGAGCATATCTGGGGTTTTCGGGGGAAGGCGAGGAGGAAGTGTAGCTGGAGCAGGTTGATGTTGGGGGTGGGTCAGTAAGAGATGAGATGAGAGAAGAAATGAAAGGTGGGCTTTGAGCAAAGTGTGACGTGGTCTGGGCTCTGTTCCAGAAGAACTACACTGGCTGCTGTGTTGACCATAGACTACTGGGCACAGTGGTGGATTCAGGAACCTGTTAGGAGACCACTGACAATCTGACAGAGATGGGTGGTGGCCTGTGCTGTCCCGGTAGCTTTGGGGGTGGAATGCTAAAAAATTCTGCTGCTGAGTTGGTTGTGCTCTATGAGACAAAGAGGAGTGAGGATGATTTAGTTGTTTTTTAGTTTGCCCTTGATGAAGAGTGGCAATCAGGTTTGGGTAGGAAGACGAGGAGTTTGGTTTGGGACAGGAAGGCCTGACTCTGATGACACATGCTGGATGTCACAGTTTGGGCAAGTTGCTTGGCAAGGATGTTATAGGCACAAGAGTGCAGGGTTGTAAGGTGAAGGGATTGGGACCTAAATAACAGGAGCTTCTCGAATGTCTCAAATACCAGACTGAAGAGTTTAAATCCTTTTCTGTCTGTGAGGATGGTGTCATTGAAGGCAGTAAAATGCTTAGAAACCAGCTGTCCTCTGGTGGCCCTCAGCATGTGGTTCGAAAGGGGCTGCCCAGTCAGAGTTTACGGCAGCTGGGCCGGGTGTATAAACGAGTGAAGTAGGAGGTAAAGAACTCAAAAGCACAAGCGCTTTGGTAAATGCAGCGGACACTAGTCTCGGTGGCCAGGGAGCCATCTAGGTGGTGATTGGACTGTGGCCACAGGAAGTCCGTGCCCATCCACGAGGGAATTTGCTATTTACCTTCAGACAGTGTGGCCATGTCTAATGGCAGATCCAGCATTAGCAGATTTTTTAAACATAACCTAGATATTGGATTTTTATGTGAACTCTGCAGATTTGTATGAGTCAGCAAGCCATTTATTCAAACACACACTCACTCACACACATGCTGTGGGTCAGGCCACACACAACTCTGGGACGCTGAGGCCCCTTGTGCTGCTGGGCCCAATGTCCGAGGCAGAAGGTATGCAATCCCGCCCTCCGGGTCTGGAGTCAGACTCCCAGTGCTGAGGCCACATGCTCAGGCTCCCTTGCTTTTCCTTGCCTTGCCTTTCTCATTCGTTGCCTTTGGAATACTGGTTCATGGTCCTTGCAGCTCTGAAAGGGTGACAAAGCCCAGAGTCTGATGAGCTCACCAGCTCTCTGCCCCTCCTCTCCCATCACTGCTAGCACTTGCAGCAGCAAGGACGGGGCCACCTATAACCCTCAGTACATACCACTCCTACTGTGAGCACTGCACTGCTCTGCTGCAAAGCTTTCTCTGAATGCTAAAGGATTCTGGGGAATCTGAGCCCCTCGGCAAAGCCCTCTGCCAATGGCAATGGGAAGTTGGGGGATATACCCTCCAGCTCCCTTGTTTTTCCAGTGGGCAGCTCTGAGGCCTGTCTCCCTCAGACACAGCCTGCTCATTCCCACAGCCTGTATCGACCTTTCTCCTTCCCTTGTCTCCTTCCCTCATCTGTGCTGGTGCATCCTGGGATAACTGCTTGCATTCCCGTCCTCATCGCCGGATCCTCTGAGGCAAAGCCTCACATAACTCCCCCGACCCAGTAGCCAAGGCAGCGGTGTTATTAGGATGAGGACCGACATTTGCAAGCGCCTCTGCGGGGGCTGCATTCTTAAGCACGTGGGGACTTTGTGACAAGCAGGCTCATTTTTTTGCCCTTTCCAAGCCTGGTCTTATTGACAAATGCATAAAACTCAGCTTGAAACAAAATGTTGTTTAGCTCTGTCGTAAACAAGCTAATCCTTGGACAAAGCGCTCCCTCTGCTTTTTCTCCCCTCAACGCTGCCCCCCAGCCCTGCACAATTTGTTCAAGATCCTTGGGTGACCTTTTAATTGTATCAGTGGAAAATGGAGAGAGAAAAATACGAAGTCTCCCATCTGCATCCTTACAGGCAAATGGCTACAGCTTAGGACAAAGCCTCTGACCAGAGAAAGGCTAGGCTGTTCCACAAGCTGCCTGGATAAGCCAGTGAATTTAGGGCCCCATAGACCCCGCAGGATGGAGCTTTTAGGGAATTCCTTTGGCTGGGCTAATTGGGGGCTGCGTGCATCTGTTCCTCTGGCTTACGAAGGAGAAGAAAATACGAGAAATAACAGTTCAGACAAGCACTGGACTCAGCACAGCCCCTTGTCCTGATGTCTGGGGCATTAGTTCAGGGTGTTTCCCCTAAAGTCTACGTTTCTCCTTCAGCCTTGCCTCTGCCATTACTCTCTGGGTCCTTCAAGGCTACATTTTTTCCCAATGCTGTAGCAGGTGCAGTCAAAACCAAATCAGACTATAAATGTCGTAAGGACAAAGGACACGTGTGCTGTGTTCTCTGTTATGACCTCAGTGCCTAGCACAGGGTCTGCCACGAAGTAAGCATTTAATTAATTATGTGCTGAATCAGTCAATCAATCAATTAATACATCCTAGAGAAACAAATGGTTTCTATATAAAAAAGAAAATATGTATTTTATAATAGCAAAACAAACTAGTTAGTATATTGTCAATCATTAATAGCTTTAAACAACACACATACACACAAATCCCATTTCTGGGTGTGGGAAACATATAACAATGTTCCAAACACTGGAAAAGATTTAGGAGCTACCTCCTCAGTCAGACAGGGAGGTTGCTGCCCTGCATGCTCCCATTTCAGTGCATTCGCAGCACTTGTAACCAAGTTCCCAGAGTTTAAAACCATGTTCGAACCACATTCCTGTTTGCTAAGCTGCTAAGCCACATTGGCCTCTGATTTGCTGGCTCAGTAATTACTCAAACTCTGTCTCACTCAGTTTTCTCACCTGTAAAAGTAGTTATAATAACAACACCCACTTTAAGAGGTTCTTAGGAGGATTAAATAAATGCTTTCATGAAAAATGCATAGAACGGTATCTAGCATATGGTAAACTCTTAAAACCTTAGCTACTGTGGTTACCTGACTTCTGAGAAATAGTAGAATGAACAAGGTGACATGAATTTTTCTCTGCTCTAAATCCCATCAAATTGTTCTTTAAACCTTCAACAAAAATGTCATTTCTCAGTAATAGCTGTGATTAAAACTAATAACAATAACTTTACCCATTTTAGAGCTTCAGTTCTTCACATCAGAGAAACCAAATTAATAAGTGTCTCTCCTTCACTCACTAGCCCACCTCCACCCCGCCCACCATCACCTCACCAGCGCTTGTTTCAGAAATAAACTGTCTGCAGAGCACTGTGGTCTGCACCTTCACCTGCAGTCTCAGCTACCCCAGAGGGTCAGGTGGCAGGATCACTTGAGCCCAGGAGTCCAAGGCTGCAGTGCACTATGATCACCACACTGCACTCCAGCCTGGGTGACATAAGGAGATCCCATCTCTAGGGGGAAAAAAAGGAAGGAAAAATGAGGAGGAGGAGGAGGAGAAAAAGAAAGAAGAAAAAGAAAGAAAGGAAGGAAGGAAGGAAGGAAGGAAGGAAGGAAGGAAGGAAGGAAGGAAGGAAGGGAAGGGAGGGAGGGAAGGGAAGGAAGGAAACTCTCCATGAGTAAGACTAAAGGAAAAGCCAGCCCTCACAGGCAGCCTCCTCTATCCTTTGTGTCCCACTGTGGGTCTAGCTGGCGGAAAAAGTGTGTGGTCCTGGGACCAGACTCATTCCACATGGCACTAGGAGAAAGCTGTTCTGAGTACCATCCCTTCAGACCCTCTCCCCCAAGCCTCAGAAGTTCCTTAGAGGGCAGCCTCTATGCTTAGGCTGGGAGGGCTTCCATCTGATATGAAAGAAAGACAGGAACAGACAGATGCAAGGAAAGATGCACAACTTCCACGAGACATCGCTCACATCAGCCCTGGAGGAGGCACAACCCTTCAGCCTCTGTGGAACCAGACTGCTGGGAGCTGAAATCTTCAGTTTGCGCCCTCTCTTTTTATGAGCACAGAAATAAAAATAACACTCAGAGGGCCAACAGACTCAACCCAAATCAAAGGAGCTTACACAGCCACTTAAAGTGGAAATATATACTTTGGTCTGGCTTTCGGAAACATATAGGCGGACAGGAAGTGAAGAGATGGAATGAAGAGCGTTCTGACTCTGTGAGTAGCTTTTCGTGATCTCCAGATTACCTGACGAGCTCTGTTCTGATTGAGTCTTGAGAGAAGCTTTACTGATAGCCTAAACCAATCCATTTTTGTGAAAAGCAGCACTGTCTGTTCCCTGAAATGTGGGTTTTACTGTTGTAGCCCTATGTGTATGTGTGTGTGTGTGTGTGTGTGTGTGAGAGAGAGAGAGAGAGAGAGAGAGAGAGAGAGAGAGAGAGAGAGAGAGGAGACAGGAATAGAGACACAGAAAAAAACTTCGCTAGATTTGTTAGCAAGGCAGCTTGCCAAATTAAACATAGAATTAGCTACTGAGGAATTCATATATTTAAAATTTAAATGCGAACTTAATAAAACAAAACTTGATTAAACAAATTCCTCTGAGAAGTCTTGGTTTTAGCTTTTAGGACTAATAAAGAGGACCTGAGACTGTTGTTGCCCATGGTATGGTTTTGGTTGGAAAAAAAATCACCAAAGTGCTACAATGCATAAATTCTCATTGATAAATTTGTGTTCGTTTCCTAGGGCTGCCCAAGGAAGCCAGACGAAATGCCACACACTGGGTGGCCTAAGCAACAGAGATGTATTGCCTCTCAGTTCCTAAGGCTGGAAGTGTGAAGCTGAGATGGCAGCAGGCTGTGTTCAATGCATCTGTGTTCAATGCATCTCTCCCAGCTTCTCGTGGCCTCAGGTGTTCTTTGGCTGTAGGTGGTCTCCCTGTGCCTTTACATCATCCTCCCCCATACCTGTTTGCCTATGTCCAAATTTCCCCTTTTTATGAGGACACCAGTCACATTGGATTACAGCCCACCTTAAAGACCTCACCTTAATTTGATCATCTGCAAAGAGCTTATCTCCAAATAAGGTCACATTCACAAGTACCAGAGATTAAGGTGTCAGGATCTTTTTGGTGGACACAATTCAACCCATGACAAACCAAAGACCTCATTTATAGTCTTCAAACCAAACAACTTCCCCAAGTGAGTAGTGCCTAAGACACATTTATCCTACAGAAACTTATTTAATCAAATATTGCACGTTACACAAAATTTTGTAATGATTTTTTTTTTGCAGAGCAGAGTATTCTAATATGTTGGTCAATTTAGAAATTTTGCAATCTTTCTCAGATATCATCTGTTTTAAATTTCTATGGCTGCTGTATCAAATTACCATGAACTTGGTGACTTAAAACAACGTAAATTTATTCTCTTACAGTTCTGGAGACCAGACTCTGCGGTGGGTTTCACTGGCCTGAAATCAAGGTGTTGGCATGGCCACATGCTCTGTGGAGGCTTTAGTAGAGAATCCATTTTTTTGCCTTTTTTTACAGCTTCAAGTGGCAACTCGTACTTCTTGGCTTGTGGCCCCATCCTCCATCTTCAAAGTGCATCACTCCAATCTCTGCTTCCAGTATCGCAACACCTTCTCTTCTGCAGTAAAGCCTCCTTCTGCCTCCCTCCGATAAGGACACTTGTGATTACATTTAGGGTTCACTCAGATAATCCAATATAATCTCCTACCTCGAGATCTTTAATTGAACCACCCCTGTGAAGTCTCTTTTGCCATATAAAACAGCATCCCTAGCTTCCAGCTATTAGCATCTGAATATCTTTGTAGGTCATTAGCGAGCCTACCAATCCCACCCATCCTAGATCAACTCAAATTACAGTCTACCTCATTTTGACAAAGGAAAGGCTTTCCATTAAAAGAGCATTAGTTTGCTAGATATTTCCTCAAATTCCTTCCCATTTTTCTTCTCAGACATAGGTTCCTGCATTCAACATCTTATCAAAGAAGAGTCTGATTTCAAGTACAGCTATACCCCATTGAGCAGTGCATGGAGACATCTGAACTATAAGAATATTTGCAACTATTATTAATCTTCAAATCTGAAGACACACCTTGATTTGTTATGTATTGCCAGTTTTACAAAATATGCACTATCTGTTTTCTGCAAGATTTTGAGAATACAGCAAAGCTCTCTTGGCAAATCAAATAATTTTAAGTCTTAAAAATTAGGGAGTTAAGCACCTCTTCTCTTAAATGTATTCCTTAATGATTGTAAGTGATTTTACATGAATTCTGAGCATGTCCCTAACATAATGAATAAGAGTATAAGTTGCCACATTTGCCACTTTAGAAAAGCCTGCATCCTGCTCTCTCCATCCCGACCTCCATGGAGAAAGTCTACCGTCAGATGTTGACTTTAACCCCGTGACCTGCTTTTGACAGGGATGTCCATGGAAGTGGCAGCGTAACAATTCTTAGTTTAAGCCACTGACAGGAGTAATATGGTTCCACTAGCTACCCTAGGAGTATTCTGACTTCATCTTGAGAATGAACTACTTTAGAAAACTACCACAACTCCAACCTGGGCCCAGGATGGGTCCGTTGGGGCAGCCACATTGCAGAACCTCTAAGCATGAGAATGAGAATTTATTGTTGTAAGCTGCTATGTATATAGTTACACCACATTTTATAGCAATAGTGGACTAACATGTCCACTAATTATGATTATTATATACAGTATGATCCAAATTATGTACAAAAATCATAGAAAAAGATAACGGTAATTCAACGGGGTGCAGAGAGATGTATGCACATGATGGATAGTAACTTTGAAAGGATAGGTGAGGTTCATTTTTAAAATTTCTAGCTAATTAGGTTAAAATGTATTTTTATTTTAAAAATCACGTGTTCTTTCTTCTTTATCAGCTGAGAGATTATTTTGTGCGATACATTTTTAAATAATAGAAATAAGAACTTCAGAGAGATTGCCCTCACAAATTGTACTATGACTTCATTTTTATTTTTAAATAACTGATTTTAAACATCTATTACAACATCCCTACAGAAAGTAAAAGAACTGATTTTTCAATCACAATTATGTATTTTTTTCTTTTTCTTACTTAGAAGCTGAGAATGAAAAATTACTGCACATTTGGAGATCAAGGCTCTGAAACTGTCTTGCCATATATCTTCACATTCAGAAAATGAAGGGCTGTCTTAGTCTGTTTGTGCTGCTATTACACAATACCTGAAAATGTAATTTGTACACAACAGGAATTTATTTCTCGCAGTTCTGGAAGCTGGGAAGTCCAAGATGAAAGGTGTGGGCAGGCTTCCTAGACGGCAACTTGCTTTCGCTTCCTCCTGAGGGGGCGAAGATTGTGTCTTCTTGTGGCAGAAGAGAAAGAAGGGGGGAACTCACCCACTGGAGCCCTTTTATAAAGGCCCTAATACCATCCCAGAAAGCTCTGCCCTCATGACTTAGTCACCTCCTAAAGGCTCCATTTCTTAATATCATTGCATTTGTGATTAGGTTTCAGCATATGAATTTGGGGGGACACACTCAGACCATAGCAGAGGGCTTTGGTTTTCTGAATATCCAGGAGCAGGAGAGAAAGGAGAAGAATTATCTCAATTCACTTTTCAAAATTATTTTGGAAATAATTATTTTTCCTTATTAGGGATGATCTCAGAAATTTTCATTCTTAAAAATCTCATGAAATGACTATAATATCACACTATTCTTCAAATAGAAGCTTGGAGGGCATTCTAGAAAAAATATATTAAATCTGAATTTACCAAATTGCGGATTGACTTTGGTGAATTTTTAAAATACAAATGTTTAAAATTAACATCCCTTTTCATTCAAATAATGGAAAAGTGTTCAGGAACTGTAGGAATAAACCTGAAAAACTGCATCAAAGGAAAGTGAGTGGACACACAAATGGTGACACATTCCTCAATGGGAATAATTAATATTAAATATCATAAAGAACACAACTCTCCCCTGATTAGTCTGCACCCTTCAGTTATTTCCATTCCAATTGAAATATATTTTTGAATAACTTTCATATGTGTTTTGAAATTACCAGATCTATATCACATGTATTTTATTCTTTATCTTTAAATTTTTACCTTTCTCTCTTTCACCTGAATTCAAGGATGATTATTCAAGCTTGCTAAATCAGTCAGCTTAGGCTACTCTATATTACAATGACAAACAATCCCAACATTTCGGTGCTTATAACAAGAAAGGATTATTTTTTCTCATGCTGTATGGGCATTACAGTTACCTGAGGCCACTCCTCATTATCTATAGACAAAGACCATATTTCTGGTATGTCAGGTGTCACCCTTTTTGTGTTCTACTGACTGTGTGTGATTTATCCCTATTATATAGGTAGGGTCATTTCAGCAGGACGTTAGAAGTAAGAGAGAAACAAAAGTCTGAGCTTTGTTTATAGTTTTAATTATCATCTTGATCATCATCTTAGAGAATAAATCAAAGGAGTATTTAATCCAAGAAGCTAAAAATAAAATTCTCAAACTGAAACTAATTGGGGAAAAAAACCCATTACAATTGATAATGTAAAGTGAGGGTTTTTTTATTCCTTTTAAAATAACAATAAAATGTGTAAAATCAAACAATTCTGATAAAGGTAAAATGAAATGAAACAGGAATACACACATTTTTTAGAATGATAAAATAGGTATATTCTCAGATATGGAGAACACTTTTAATTCTATGCTATTTAAAATATTTAATAACATTAGAAAATGTAGGAGGCATTTCAATTTGTTTTATAAGACTAGCATAACCCTGATAATAAAATTTGACAAATAGAGCACTAAGAAATAATCTACAGACCAATCTTTCTACTGAATATAAAGGGCACATGAAATGATTAAAATTGTAGACTTAGAAGTTAAATAGACATATATTTAAATTCTTGATCTGTTGTAAAACAAATTGTGACTTGGACACTTAACCATTCTAAATTCTTTTTCTAAAGTGGAATAATAATACTTACCTTAAGAATAATTGTGAAGATTAAAAAATGATGTAAATAAATTCTAAAATATTGTGTGCATTCAGCCTATGTCCGATAATGCTTGCTGGTATACAATAATAATGAGGAGGGTGGTGAAAATGCTGCAACATCAAAAACCAAGGTTTAGAAAACTGAATGCTGGAGCATATTATAAAATAGAGTCAAAGATTTCATATGGAATTTATTCTATAAATGCAAGTGGAGTTTAATACTAGACATATATTTATTTAATTCATCACATTATAGGCTAAAAAGAAAAAATTCATGAAAATCTCAATACATTCTACAAAAGCACTTGGTAAATTTCAACATCCCTTCCTAACTAAAATGAAAAAAAAATCTAGGACAATTAGGACAAGATAGGACAAAATAGAAAGCTACTTATTTGGTGTGATAAAGAATATATATCTGAAATCAATAGAAAATATCATACATGTCTTGAAACATTCCCATTAAAGTCGAGGAGGAACAAAGGAAGCCTAGCATCACTGTAAATATTGTATATGTTAATGTCACAAAGAAAAAAAGGGTAATAATTAAATAGAAGGGCCAAAATTACTAAGGCTTACGAATATGATTACTTAACTGGAAGAAACTAAAAATATCAGATTGAAATGTATTAAAATGATTAAGGATGTACCACAATAAGGCCATTAATTGTAACCATTACAAAAGAAAAAGCTGTAATTATAAACTAGAACTATTAAGAAAAAAGTCCTATTGATGTTATGGAATAAACACTGGGACATTAAAAGATATAAATTTAACAAGACTTAGCTGAAGAAAACTACAAAACTTGACTAAATGGTGTAATTATGAGACCAAGCTTGCTCTTGGATGAAAGGACTCACTGTTGCAAAGATAACATTCTCTCCCATAAATTAATCTATAAATTTATCATTTTATCAAAATTAAAATGGGAATATTTCTTAACTTGACAAAAAATTGATTTGTACTAAAATCATATTTATTTCTATGGAAACAGAGAAGAAATGTTCACAATGAGTAATTAAGGAGCACATGCTTTAGAGCATATTAAATGATACAGTTATTTAACCCGTATGATAATGGTGCACACACTAACAAGATGATGAAAGAAAATTGAGATTTCTGAAACAAATAAAATGGAATCCAGCATATGTGACAGGTGAATTTTAAATGCATAAAAGGAATAATGGATTATTTATTAAATGGTGCTGGAAAAACTGGCTAAAATTGGAAAAAATAAAATTAGATTCTGATCTTATAGCTTACACCTAAATACTTCTAGAGGAGTTCAAGGTTTGAATAAAGAAAATGCGATATAAAAACAACTTGAGAAAAACTTAGAAAATATGTTTGTAGTCTAAGAAGAAGAAGGCCACTTTAAGCTTGACATCAAATCACAACTAGCTAAGAGAAATAAGTTCTAGTGTTCTATAGCACTATAGGATGGCTATATTTCACAATAATATATTATACAGTTTCAAATAGCTAGGAAGATATTGAATATTTTCAACACAAAGAAATGATAAACATTTGAGATGATTATTCTAATTATCCTGACCTGATAACTATACATTATATGTATCAAAACATCACTATGTACCCCATGAATGTGTACAATTATTATTTGTCAATTAAAAAAATTAAATTTAGTTGAAGTGTTTAAAAAGGACAGCTAAGAGCCAAAAAAAGAAAACTAGGGAAATACTTGAAATATATATGAAAAATAGTCTCCCTAATAAATAATAATGTTAATATATATTAAATTATTTAAAATATATAATAATTAGTAATACTATTGTTAAAATAATATTAATACTATATATAGCAAACAAAAGGGAAAGGAGAAAGGAGAGATTTGCTAAATTATACAAAATTACCAGTAGAGAGGAAGAAAAAGTTCTAGGTTTCTAGCACTGTAGGATGACTAGAGTTAACAGTAATGGATTATATAGTATCAAATAGCTAGAAGAAAGATATTGAACATTCCTAACACAAATGATAAATGTCTGAGGTGATAAATATACCAATAACTCTGATATCATCACTATATTTTATATGTATCAAAACATCACTCCAGGAATTTGTCCATTTCCTCTTCATTATGTAGTTTTGGAGCATATAGTTTTTTATAGTAGTCAAACATAATATTTTGTATTTCTGTGGCATCTGTTGTGATCTCTCCTTTTTCATTTCTTATTGAGTTTATTAGAGTTCTTCCCTTTGAGTCCTTGTCAATCTAGCAAGAGGGCCATCAATTTTGTTTATCTTTTCAAAATACCAGCTTTTGGTTTTGTTGATCTGTAGTATAGTTTTCTTGTTCTCCCTTTCATTAACTTCTGCTTTGATCTTCATTATATCTTTTCTTCTACTGGGGTTGGAAATTGTTTGCACTTCTTTTTCCAATTCTTTGAGCCTATTTGTTAGGTTGTTAGTATCTAACCTTTCTGTTTTTTGGATGTGAGCGTTGAATGCTATTAGTTTTCCTCTCAGGTATGCTTTTGCTGTATGCCACAGGTTTTGGTAACAAGTATCACCGTTATCATTTTGTTCAAAGAAACTCTTGATTTCCCTCTGAATTTCTTCCTGGACCCAATAAGTTTTTAATAATAAGTTGTTTAGTTTCCATGATTTTGTGAGGTGTTGAGTGCTACTATAGGAATTGAACTGTAATTTTATGCCACTATGGTCGGAAAAGATACAAGGTATAATTTCTATTTTCTTGAATTTT
>CAUYPO010038719.1:0-13675 GCA_963574435.1 Cheirogaleus major
TCTGGTGAAAATCTACCTGTTCTGCATAATTTTCTCTTGCCCGTGTCTCTCATCCAGGTTTCTCTGCTTCGCAGATTGTTTTCTTGCCCCTTCCCTGTCTTGCTCTTTTCTAGTACAACATACTCTCATTTATTTAACACAGGGAATTATCCTATTGTTTGGGAAAACATTAGTGTAGAAGTGATATATAAGTTAAATAAGTTTCAGATAGTGTTAGTTCCTCAGTACAGCTTGGCACAATTGTTCATAGACCAGGCTTTTGCACTTTTCTTCCCCAGTCCCTTCTTCAGAGATAACCCTTATTTTCACTTTAGTCCTCTTGAAGCCACCTCCTATTGCCCTTTTGGCTGTTCCTTTCCTATAAAAACCTATAGAAGAAGAAATTCTTTTGGCAAAATGTTCATTTTCCTTCTCTCGTAGTCCTTTGAGAAAACAGGAACAATCTGTTAGACTAACAATATTCTTTCTATATATTAAATCTATATCAATTTTTTTTCTTTTTGTTGTAGATGGGGACTAAAATAGCAAGAAAGAATTGTTTTCTCTGGGCAGATGAAACATGAATTGTTTTGGGGGTAGGTAGTGGATGGGCATAACAACATACTCTTGTATAATTCCCTGACGTCGAAGTCCTCCCTTGTCCTAAGAATCAGCACCAATATATCAGTTGGAATTCCTTGAGAATTCTCATGGAATTCCATGAGAATTTAATGAGATGTTGACTTTAATGAGAAGAGTTAGACCAGTAAGAATTTAGAGATGGTTATAGGTTTAAAACTTGTCGATGATTCACTTTAACAACTGTCGATGATTCACAGTGTTTTTTATTTTCTAGGTTAATTTGTCTTCACTTTAAGTTTAACCCTAACTTTTAAGGAAATTTAAATGGCTGGGGTAACAAGATAACAGATTGTTTAAAAGTGTTTTCTATGTCCTGTCTCAAGTGTATTCTTTTTCTTAATAAATAAACTTGTCTGGATTTCAAAATATTCTGGCTAAGCTCCAGGGAAATGAGCTTTTGT
Organism: Cheirogaleus major; assembly: GCA_963574435.1. NCBI lineage: Eukaryota > Metazoa > Chordata > Mammalia > Primates > Cheirogaleidae > Cheirogaleus > Cheirogaleus major. The sequence goes on from CAUYPO010038719.1 coordinate 1,023, forward strand.
ACTTGACTTCATTTGTTTTGTGCCATTATTCATGAGAAAAAAGACTGTGATTTCACAGTTTATTAAAACACAGGCCTTAGTACCATTGAGGTGATTATGCCAAAATAGCTTATTTTGTTTGGTTGTTCTCACTCCTGTCTGGCAGTGATTATTTTTTCACTGGCAGCCCTAGGTACAATCTGATTTTAATTAAATACTTGCAAGCTGTTTGTAAAATCTTGTCTATTCTTCATAGTGAAGGACTGACAGGCCTCATTTACTGTGAGTTACTTGTCAACCATCTTGTCCCTGGTAGAAAGGCCCAATGGGGGTAGAATTAAAGTATTGGGTGTCTGAAGGGTGGAAGTTAGTAGGTAACAAAAAATTTAAAACCATACCTGTTATTCCAAAATCTACCCCCACCCCCTGCCTTTTTTTTTTTTAAAGATGAGGAATCGCTCTGACACTCAGGCTGGAGTGCAATGACATGATTATAGTTCACGGCAGCCTCCAATTCCTGGGCTCAAGTGATCCTCCCACAGATTCGAGCCACCATGCCTGGCCATAATTCGCTTTTGCTGATTTCATTGATGTCTCTCTCACCCCCTCTCTCACTTGGAACACAAAATTTGTGGATAGAATACAAGAAATGGTACAGAGATATCTAGACAAATGCCCTGGAACTCAAATCTCCCACAGATTTTAATTGCTCACTGGAGAAGTTATGGAATCATTTTAAAGTCTCCTTCACGAATGCTGAGGCTCCTTCCTGAAAGTTTAACAAAATTACATTCACTCTTCCTTAGAATGCGATCTCTTCTAAGCAGGAGTAAAAATTTAGCCTTTTCTGAATGTGGATATAAGGTCATGAAGTAGAAATTACCTGTTGAATCATTATGGAGCAGCGGCCTTAACATGAAACGTCTGTTGACATGTATTCACATTTAGTATTTATTTCTGTGCCGTATTGAACTCTATTGAATAGGTCAGGTGACAGCTTTTATCTGAAAGTCAGTCTCTGAGGGACAGCGGAAGCACTGGTATATGTGTGTGACCGAGAGACTGGTGTTTTGTTTTGTTTCAAGTATGAGGGAAAGAAGTAACTTTAACTTCTTAAATTCCTTGCTCTTAAAAATAAATTACTTCATAATATTCAAATTTGCCTTGGGACTTAAAGGAAAGTGTAAATGGTTGCATTATTTTAGTAAACACAACTGAATAGTTTTTGAATGTCTCTGAAATAATGAGATACAGTTTTCTCTCAAGTGTGGGAACTATTTTGCACCCTGTTCCCTGACCTCTGCCCTTTGACCCTGCTGCTTTGTGACAAGATTTTGAGCTTTCCTCTAGTGTACTCATGTTTTCTTACACAACATCAGGCTTTAAGCTTCCTTAAAAGATGTTCTTATTCCTCATTAGTAGTATAGTAGTGAGTAAGATAATAGTGGAATAAATAAATTAAAAACTAATTTAAAAATATACTTATATTTATTTAAAAAAAACAAAAAACAAACAAACAAAAAGATGTTCCTAGAATTAAACACCGAGATTTTATTGTGGGAATGAATTTTATAAATTTTTTTTCTTTAAAAAGTCTTTTTCTTCTTTAATACTTTCCTGTCCAAAATATCTATTTAATTATATTTCCATTAATAGTAACTAGCTTTTTTTGTGTGTGAATGACTAAATATGTGTTTTCTTTGGAATAAAATGTTTTGGAAATTTTTATAAAGTTAAGTTGCTTACATGGGGAGAGGCTACCAATTAGAGCTTTCTAGGATAAGGAAGCCCAAGAGAGACTCAACTATTCCCGATTCATTGTCTCTTTAAGTATGAGAAGTTAAAATCTGGATTCAGAGGGTGTCTGTCATACAAGAGCAGCAAATTGAATATTTTCAGAGAGAATCAGCACTTTAGCCATCTTATAATGAACAAGCTAACACTTTTTAAATACCTTTTCAGATCCTGAAATAGAGTAGGAATGAAAACAGGCACAGAGAAAAGGAGATGAATTCGTTTAGTTGGGCTTTTTGTTAGTAGCTTGTATAAGAGTTTTTTGGGAATGAGAGTAAAAGTAGTGACAAAAATAAGGGTTCGGAGATTTTCTATGTACTTTATTGTTTGTATCCTGTCTTCAAGTTTATCCAGAAAACTAAGCATTTGCTCTGTTTCAGACATTTTAATGAGACTTTCTGAGGGATGTCTGTTTTATGCACTGTCAGAAAGATTTATAATAATGAAGGTTTAGGACTTTGGTTTACATGACATTTTTTTGCTACTCACCAGGAATGAGGATAAATAAAATGATTGGTTTGAAATAATAAAACATTATAAGTGCTTTATTTAAAAAAACCCCAAAACTGTGGCTTTTAAATTATCAAAGTAATATACGCTCAGTTTTTAAAACTGGAGAATACAGGATTGTGTAAAGAAAATAACAATCACCTGTTATTCCACAGGGGCAGAATTTAAAAAAAAAACAGAAGTTCTGATTTCTGGTTAGAAGCCAGAGTAACCATTTTATTGTGGTTAAATGAGCTGAGCAATAGTCTGAAAAACACAGTAAGATTTTCATTTTGGTTCAAATCATTGCCACTTATTTAATATGTGACATATGTAAAGACCTCAGTAGATAATTGATTGAAAGAGTGAATGGACTGGGTGAGGTGACTCAAGCCTGTAATTCTAGTATTTTGAGAGGCTGAGGCAAGATGATCAATTGAGCCTGGAGTTTGAGAGTAGCCTGAGCAACACAGTAGAGACACTTCCTCTCTACAAAAAAAAAAAAAAAAAATTAGCCGGGCATGGTGGCACGTGCCGGTAGTCCTAGCTATGGACGCTGAGGCATGAGGATCTCTTGAGTCCAGGAGTTCAAAGTTGTAGTGAGCTGTGACCACGGCACTGCATTCCAGTCTGGGTGACAGAGCAAGACCTCATTTTAAAAAAAGGTGGGAGGGGGTTAGATTTTGGAATAACAGTTGTGGTTTTAAATTTTTTGTTTCCTACTAAGTTTTAGAGACCCTGTCTCAAAAAAAAAAAAAAAAAAAGGGTGGCTAAATAAAATGGAGTTGTCTATTTCAGGTGTTTACTTTTAGAGATAGGAATTAAATCCTTAGTATTTGCAACACTTTTTTTTTTAACCAAAATCCTCTATCAATAATTAAAGTGACATAGGAAAAGATTACCTTTGAATCTCAGAAGTTTAATTCTCAAATAGTCTATTTTAAAATTTTTTTCTATTATGGAAAAGAAAGGGGAAATCACTAGTGACATGAAATGGGAGGATAGGGGAAGCTAGTAAGCAGGAGAAGCAATTCAGGAACAAGATAAACTCCTGATCTCTGTCTTACTGGGAATCTGATTTATTTGTTGTCCCATAGGAGAATGGAAATATGTTTAGATGGTAAAAGAAACCTCTGATGGACAATCTGGATGTCTCCCTGCAGGTTGCTGGGAGAGAATAATATTAATATTTTAGGGAGGCTGAATCTTGAAGTACCAGTAGAGCTGACACTGGTCCCTCATAGCTCTCTTCCTATCTCCCGAGGTAAGGGCTACGTAAACATTTCAGGATCAGTGCTGGCAGTAGCTCCCGAGAATTCAGAGAATGCCTGCAGTTTCCCTTTTCATGCAGCAGAATAATAAGAACAGGGACAATCTTTTGATTGTCTTGCTATGTTTTGGCTGTTGGTGCTTTAAAAATTCCCAGACCATGTTGCTGTGAGGAAGTTAAGATTTCTGACCCCTTCTATAAATGACTTTCCTCCTAAAACATACTTATCATGAGTTTCAAATGTTTAAACCAAACAAACAAAGAACCTTAAGGTACCAAAGAAAAGGGATATTTGTCATAGTAATTGGAAAACTTAGTCAAGGACAGATGTGCATTTCTCATTTTCCTTGAACCTATCAATTTACAGAACATGAATATGATTTTTGTTATTAATGGCAGTGCCCTCTAAAATTTTTTTGAGTAAATGAAACAAAACTTTTAGAAAAAAACATTTAGAAAAAAGCCTTATCTACAGAGGTGGTATTTGCTTTTTTTTTTTTTGGTGTTTTTTAGTTATATTTTAGGGTGAGTTGGATTGAGGTGAATTTTAGTTGTTTCTAAAAAGTGCTGTGACTGGCATTGGCTCTTTAAAAATTTTTCGGAGACTATAACACAGTCACAAAAGAATGTCAGGGCAAACCATGGAGAAGAAGGGTCTATTTATGCGTAGATCTCTACTCCTACTTTTTGTTTCCAGAACCAGATGTATATGTTACATATTTAAAAGAGGTATGTAGACTAGCCTGCTTTAAACATTTCATAGAGTGAGAGATGACTTGGGAAGAGGGGTTGAATCTGCTTTTGGAGGATTTTTCTATCAGAATGCTTGTGGTTATAGGTCAAAGAGGACCTAGGAAATTTGGTTGATTCACATAATATAAAAGAGTTTTTTGGGGGATGATGTGTTCAGGTGTAATCTGAACAGGGCTCCAGCTCCATTTCACTGCAGTTCTTGAGGCTTTACCTTTACTCACTGTTGACTTCTCTTGAGGGTGGCTTCCCTGATGGTGATGAAATGGCCTCAGGAGTTCAGGCTTCACATGCCTTACTTAGAAGAGATTTAACTTTCCTCTTCCCCCCACACCTTGTCATGAAGCAGAAGTCTGAGTCTCTGCTGTGGCCCATCCTTGAACAAATCAGTGTGGCAAGTAAGATAGGATTAAACTGGCTGGGCGCAGTGGGTGGCTCATGCCTGGAATCCTAGCACTCTGGGAGGCCGAGGTGGGAGGATGGCTCAAGGTCAGGAGTTCGAAACCAGCCTGAGCAAGAGCAAGATCCAAATTAATTGGCCAACTAAAAATATATAGAAAAAATTAGCCGGGCATGGTGGTGTATGCCTGTACTCCCAGCTACTCGGGAGGCTAAGGCAGGAAGATCACTTGAGCCCAGGCGTTTGGTTGCTGTGAGGTAGGCTGACACCATGGCACTCTAGCCTGGGCAACAGAGCGAGTGAGACTCTGTCTCAAAAAAAAAAAAAAAGATAGGATTAAACTGATTGCTTAGAGACTAGTTTGGAATAAAAACCACACAGCTGCTTCACACTGGAAGAGGGAGGGAAGTGGCTGCTGGGAAGCAATCCCAATACAGGTTGAGTAATCCCTTCTCTGAAGTGCTTGGGGCAGAAGTTTTTTGGATTTTTTTCAGATTTTGGAGTATTTGCATGTACATAATGAAGTATCTTGGGTATGGGGCCCAAGTCTAAAAATGAAATTCATTTATGTTTCATATATACCTTATTCATTACCTGGAGGTAATTTTATATAGTATTTTTTAATAATTTTGTGCACCTGTCACATGAGGTCAGATGTGGAATTTTCTACTTTTGGGGTCATGCTGGTACTCAAAAAATTTCAGATTTTGGACCATTTCATATTTTGGACTTTTGGATTAGGTATGCTCAACCTGTGTTCCTTGCTCTAATGAATGCTAGACTATGAAGAGGGCCCTTTCTTTGAAAGACAGAAAAGAGCCCCTAAAAGGTTTTTAACAAGGAAATGGCACTCTGGATGAAAGGCGTAGAATGAAATATTAAACTGGAAAGAGACTTCAAGTGGGAAACCAAGTTGGAATCTGTTCAATAAGACAAATTAGAGAGGAAAGGTCTCAATTAGAGTAGTAGCAGTGGGAGTAAAGAAGGTGGGGATGGATAGGAGATAGGATAGACAAGTCAATTGAATTTGGTGACTTTATTGTATGTTGGATTTGTCAGCCTAAATAACAAACAGAAATAGCCTCTCTAAAGGACAGTGAGTTTATTTAGGCATAGGGCATTGCAATGTGAGTACACGTACTGTAGTAAACTATGTGTTCCTTAACATTTTGGAGTTTGTATAGCACATACCTATCTATAAGCAGTTTGAATGTCTGCAAGTGCTTGCGCTGGGTTCTAGCCATTCTTACCTAGAATGTTGTGGTCATCTTGTACTACTCTAAAGGAGTGTATTCCAATTAGCTGAATGGAAGAATCTGGTGTTGAACTACCTGCTGTTGGTTGATAATGTATGTATAGGACTTGCTATGGAGCCAGGCAGTGTAATTGCACAATAAGGATTAGCTATATCTTCATTATCATAATTGATTTGGATTAAACCTTAGACACTTTGATAAGGTTTAAGGCATTCCTGGAACTCTCTTTTAGACATTCGAAAACATTCCAGGTGTTATGTCGTTTTTTTTACTGACAGCTAATTTTATTCATTATTTTAAAAACAGATAATGCATTCATGTGATACCATTCTTGGAAGATAAAAAAAGATTATGTTAAAAAATACATCATCTCAGCCCTCTCTCCAGCCATCTAGTTCTTTTCTCCAGAGACAGTCACTTTCTTGTGTATGTTTCCAGAGGTATTCTCTGTGTTCTGTGACATGTTTCTTATTAATCTTAGAGTATACACCTAACTTTGAACTTTGATATATTTCTCTTTTACTATGTTATTGCCTTTTAATCTCACTTGATTTAATAACAATAGTAAAGATATTACTCGAATTATGTACATATTACTTTATTTTTTGCAGATAAGGTCTTACTGTGTTGCCTAGGCTAGAGTACAATAGCTCTTCACAGGTGTGAGCATAGCCCACTACAGCCTCAAACTGCTGGGCTCAAGCAATCTTTAAAGAGGTGTAAAAGAGCCCACCTCTTTAATCTTATAGAAAGGGCATTTTTACTTAAAATGAACAATAATAAACCTAATGCACATTAACCTACATTACATTCTAAATGAAAACAGGACTAACTTTGGGCCCTTTTACGCATGAGAATCACAAATTTTGTTGGTTGCCCATCTGTTTTAGGAATAAATTATCTTCATGTAATTCACCAGAGGCATCCACATAAGCAAGATTGCATACTAGGACTCAACAATATAAGTGTAAAAGGACTCAATAGATGTAATCCTTTCTTTTAATGGATACAGTAGTTGAAAATCATCCACAAATATAACTTGCACATGTTGTATTAATAAAAGTTTTTCTTAGGCTGGGTGTAGTGTCTCACACCTGTAATCCTAGAACTTTAGTAAGCAAAGATGGGAGGATTGCTTGAAGCCAGGAGTTCAAGACCTGTCTCTACAAAAAATAGAAAAATTAGCTGAGTGTGGTGGCTTATATTTGTAGTCCCAGCTGCTACGGAGGCTGAAACAGGAGGATCACTTTAGCCAGGAGTTTGAGGTTGCAGGCAGCTATGATGATGCTACTGCACTCTAGCCTGAGTGACAAAGGGAGACCCTGTCTCAAAAAAAAAAAATTTTTTTTTTTTTTTTTTTAGACAGAGTCTCACTCTCTTGCCTGGGCTAGAGTGCTGTGGCATCAGCCTAGCTCACAGCAACCTCCAACTCCTGGGCTCAAGCAATCCTTCTCCCTCAACCTCCCGAGTAGCCGGGACTACAGGCATGCGCCACCATGCCCGGCTAATTTTTTCTATGTATTTTTAATTGTCCAGCTAATTTCTTTCTATTTTTAGTAGAGATGGGATCTCGCTCTTGCTCAGTCTGGTCTCGAACTCCTGAGCTCAAATGATCCACCCGCTTTGGCCTCCCAGAGTGCTAGGATTACAGGCGTGAGCCACCGCGTCTGGCCGTTATTTCAGCTTTTAATTTAGAAATCTAGGATGTTCTTTCTTTTTACACCTTTGTTATAAATAAGCCTATCAATAAGACTGGTTGATTGTATTAGTTAACAACTGCTTCAGAAAAAATTACTCCAAAATTTAGCACTCAAAACAACAAGCATTATTATCTCACATAGTTTCTGAGGGTAGCTACCCAGAGTAGCTTAGCTGGGTAGTTCTAGCTCAGTCTTTCATGAAGTTGCAGTCACTTCCTGCCTGACTGTGGCTGAAGAATCTGCTTCCAAGCTCACTTGTGTGGCCTGTCTCAATTTCTCACCACTTAGGCCTGTCTGTAGGCTGCCTGTATGTCCTAATGACATGGCTGCTGGCTTACCCTAGAGCAAGTGATCAGAGAGAGAGAGAAAGGAGGGGGTGGGGGGCCCATGACAGAAGCTGAAGTTTTTTATAACCTAAATTCAGAAGTAACATTTCATCTCATTTCTGCTTTATGCTATTGGTTACTCAGACCAACCCTGATATATTGTCAGAGGGAACTATGTAAGGTTGTGAATACCAGGAAGCAGGCATCATTGAAATTCATCTTGGAGGCTACCACACTGATTTTGGCAATGTTAAAGCTTTTAAGCCTCTGATTTATAATCTTCAGCAGTGGTTTTAAATATAGTATGCCAAAGCTATAGTAATTAATGGGCAGGATTTTGATGCAATCTCCGTTGAAAGAAATAATATGGATCTACTATCTTTAGAATTGCAGTGTGGCAAAGTTTAAGAGTTCTGAAGCCAGACTGCCTTGGGAAAGTTACTTAGATTCTCTTTATCTAATAATAATAGTACCTTACCTTCTCTTGGGATTGTTGTAAGGGTTAAATGTTTGTCAAATACTTAGAACAGTGCCTGGCATATAGTAAATGCTCAAATATTATTTATTATTTTATTGTTAATAGAACATGAGAATACAGGTAAACTCAGTTGCTTTTGTATCTAGAATATAGGTTAGAACTGCGGTCCCCAGTGCTGAGGCTGTGGCCCTGTACTGGTCTATGACCTGTTAGGATGGGCGGCGTATCACCACCTGAGCTCCACACCCCTGCTCCCACCTTTGGTCTGTGGAAAAATTGTTTTCTGTGAGACCAGTCCCTGGTGCCAAAAAGGTTGGGGACTGCTGGGTTAGAATGATGGAAGAGGTAGGCAGGGACCAATGTGTTCTGGGAAGAATGAATTGTCACCTATCATTGCTAAGCTGAATTGATTTTTATTGATACTGTTGCTAACCCTTGGCAATTAGCGTTTATTTTAAACTACTTTGTTTTAAAAAGAATGGTTAGATTTTTATAGCACTTCCTTTGTCTATTTTTGCTTTGGTAATAACACCTGGATTCTCATGCTTCCGAATCAGCTCTGCAGGGCACACAGGTGTTCTTTTCTTTTCTTTTAGAATGATCCCACTTGAAAGAGAAGCGATGGTGGTATTGCTCTTCAAAAAGGAAAAAAAGAATGAAAGAGAAGGGTGGTAGTGGAAGGGAACTGAAAAGTGCTTGATAAATTATGTAAGGAAGCATTTGGCTTTGGTCAGAAATTTAGTTGTTAGCCAGCTGCAGGCGAACCCATCTGGCACACTTTTTCATTATTCTTTTGAAATATTCATGGGCTCCAACAGTTTCTGCCTTGTTTCCATTAGATCCTCACATAGTCTCATCTCCCAGTAGCCAGTCTGGAGTTGCAGTGGGTTACCCTTGTTTTGTTTCCTTGTTGCTGAGGATGTTATCAGTAAAGAGTAGGTACTCTTGGAAGAGTTTGGATAACCAAATTCTCTTGCAAAATAAGCTGTGGAGCAAATTAAATAATGCAGTTTTTGAGGAGAACAAACAATGGCTAAAGAAATCACTACAGTTTATTATGTTTTAATATACCTATAATACTTTAAACAGCTCTAAATTATGAATCCTTTCTAATCATTAAACGGTACCTTTCATTTTCATTAAAGAAATTTTATTTTTGATTTAGAGAACTTATGATTAAAAGTAAATTTACTTTTTTTCATTTACAAAAGGCATTTGCATGTTTCTTATTAATTTCTAAGAGATCTCTTGAAATCATTTAGGATGTAGATCAAAAGAGATCATAAATAAATTCTTTTATTTTTAAAAATTAACTTCAGATAATTGATTCTAGGCTTACTATCTAGTATTCATAAAAAGTTTCTGAAAATTGATCTTACAAACTCCTTTCAAAGCTCATGAGACTCTTTTATACTGACTAGTAACTTGGAATTCACTTAGTTATTCCTACTTTTGTTTTAAGAAAAAACTTTGCCACTTTGTCTTCACTGTTAAAGTATGATCATGCATTAGTTCCCTGTTTGACATCGGAAGGGAACCCTCAGATTTTTTTTCAAAGGAGGTTAGCAGTTTGAGTTCATAATAACTGCTGAGATTTTACATAGTTGTGTGATGGATTTTAAAAACAGAGTGGGGGGATGGGTATATACATACATAATGAATAAGATGTGCAACGTATAGGGGATGTTCATGCTTCAGGCTCTGCCTCGAGGGGGGAGGGGGGCATGGGCAATATACATAACCGTAATATTTGTACCCCCATAATATGCTGAAATAAAAAAAAAGACTTACATATAAAAAAATCAAATCATTAAAGCCCTAGAATTAAATAAAGATGATTATGCATCTGAAATTTGGATGGAGAAGGACTTCCTAAACTTAAAAGCAGTAGAAAAAAACCACCAAGTAGGTAGATTTTACTACATAAAACTTAAGAGCTTCTATATGACAAAAATATAATTAACAAAATGAAATCATAAACAACCAGAAAATATATACAAGTATAGCAAAGGGTCATTATCTTTATTGTATAAAGAACTTTTATAAGAAAAACACAATGACCTCAATAAAGACCTTGACAAAAGCATGGAGAATTGACAAAGATACATAATTGTTCAATAAAGTACTTTGTTCTTCCTTACTAGTAATAACAGAACATGCAAAGTATATCAACTAGATATTATTTTACCTGTCAAATTGGTGAAGATTAAAAAAGAACTGATATTCGTCAAAGTAGACCATGGGCAGTGAGGCAGAAACTCTTATACTCTGCCGGTGGGATTGTGAATTGATACAACCTTCCTGGAAAGCAATTAGAATCAAGAGCTTTTAAAAATTTCATAGCATTTGCCCCAGAAATTCCACCTCTAGTAACCTATTCTAAGGAAATTGGAGTGTTAAAAAATATATATGCCAAAAATTTATCATTATTGAAAAAAAAAAAAAAAAAAAACTGCATCTTCAAGGTCCAACATTAGGAAAGTGGGCAATGGTTACATAAAATATGATTCAGCTATAGATGATAACAGAGCCACTAAAAATTACACTCATGCTATGGTGTTAAGCAGGGGTCCTCAAACTTTTTAAACAGGGGGCCAGTTCACTGTCCCTTAGACCGTTAGAGAGTGCGCACTGTGGGCCCGGAACAAGGTGGCTGCTAAGCAGGACAGGCAGCGGTGGCAAAAACACCTGGCGGGCCGGATAAATGTCCTCGGTGGGCCGTAGTTTGAGGATGCCTGGTGTTAGGAGTCAGGATAGGGTTACCTTTAGGGTGGGGGGTAGTGGTTGGCCGCAGCACGAGGGGGCTCGTAATAGTCTATTTTTTCATCCGGGTGCTGTTTGTACAGGTGTGTTCACTTTGTGAAAATTTATCAAGATTTATCAAGCTGTATTCTTCTGATATATGTACTTTTCTGTATATTTGTTACACTTCAATAAAAATGTAACTTAAAATTGTGTCTTTGCAAAGTTTATATTGACATAGAAATATATGTAGATGGCAATCTTAAATGAAAAAGGTGGGATAGAGAATTGTGCATTCAGTGTGATTTTTTTCAAAATATTAACGAGGTACAAATGTTTTTGTTACATGGATACCTTTTATAATGCTTAAGTTGGGGCTTTTAGTGTGCCTATCACCCGAATAGTGTTCATTGTACCTGTTAGGTAGGTTTTTACCTCTCCTTTCCTCCCCTTCCCCTTCTTGATTTCCAATGACCTATACATCTCTTTGTGCGTGTGTGTGCCCATCAATTAGCTCCCAATTATTAGAAAGTACATGTGGTGCTTGTTTTTCCATTCCTGAGATACTTCGCTTAGGATAATGGTCTCCAGTTCCATCCAATTTGCTGCCAAAGACAATACTTAATTCCTTTTTATAGCTGAGTAGTACTCCAAGGTATATCTATATAGCACATTTTCTAATCCACTCATAAATTGATGGGCACATAGGTTGATTTCACATCTTTGCCATTGTGAATTGTGCTGCAATAAACATTCAAATTCAGGTTTTTTTTTTTTTTTTTTTTACTCTTGCAGGTATCTTTTTGATAAAATAACTTATTTTACTTTGGCTACCGCAGATACTCACTAGTGGGATTGCTGGCGGGTTAAATGGTAAGTCTACATTTATTTCTTTGAGGAATCCCCATACTGTTTTCCATAAAGGTTGTACTAATTTGAAGTCCCACCAACAGTGTATAAAGCATTTCTTTCTCTCTGCATCCACGTCAGCATCTATTGTGTTTTGACTTTTTAATAATGGCCATTCTGGCCAGGCACGGTGGCTCACAGCTGTAATCCTAGCACTCTGGGAGGCCAAAGTGGGAGGATCACTTGAGGTCAGGAGTTCGAAACCAGGCTAAGCAAGAGCAAGACCCCCATCTCTATTAAAAATAGAAAAAACTGGCCAGGCGTAGTGGCACGTGCGTGTAGTTCCAGCTACTCAGGAGGCTGAGGCAGGAGGATTGCTTGAGCCCAGGAGTTTGAGGTTGCTGTGAGCTAGGCTGACACCATGGCACTCTAGCCCGGGCAACAGAGTGAGACTCTGTCTCAAAAAAATAAAAATAAATAAATAAGGCCGGGCGCGGTGGCTCACGCCTGTAATCCTAGCACTCTGGGAGGCCGAGGTGGGCGGATCGCTCAAGGTCAGGAGTTCGAAACCAGAGCGAGACCCCATCTCTACTAAAAATAGAAAGAAATTAATCGGCCAA
>CAUYPO010038720.1:0-10689 GCA_963574435.1 Cheirogaleus major
AACTTATGAACATGAAAAGCAAACTGTGAAATAAAGAATAAGGAAAGGGGAGGAAACAGTTCAATAAGCTCAGATATGACATGATGATACTGTCACAGGCCTTAGTATCTTCTTTATCTCCTAAATAAATTGAGCCACCAAGAGGAAAAAGGTCACCTCACAGAGAATGCTATGAGATTTTTAAGTTGCTAGACTCCTTTCCATCTTCTCCTCCTCCTCAGCTCTTGATACTGCTGTCAAATTCTACACACTGTTATCCCATGCACTGATTTTACCCAGACTTTCTCCACAGTAATCTCTGTTGCCCAGGCAGGTATTTTAAGATGACTGGCTGGGGTGAATCTATAGAGCATATTCAACATCCATCTTCACATAACACATAAGTGTACCCCAAATTCATCCAAGATGTTAAAAGAAGGGAAGACAATCTACTAAGATTAGCCATAACTGTCCACAGTTGCAATTTCAAAATATAGAAGATGCATATGGATAGTGGGAAAACCTCCTTTAGTATCAAGCATAGCTTCAGGCATCAGGGTGAGAGTAGGAGGAAGTGTAGGTCCACGAGGGTGTCTTGCTTTTGTGCACTTATCTGCGGTGCTATTTCCAGAGAAGGCGCTCCTTTATAGGATGTGCCCAAGATGGATTTCTCTAAGTTGCTCTCAGAGTTGTTCAGCTGCTCTCACCAATAAGTCACGGTCTTTGTAGGATGATAGAAACCACCAGTCAAAGCAGATGCATATGGATTGTGGGGAAGCCTTCTTGAGTATCTAACATAGGTGTAGTGCTGCGGTTTCTCAGGCTGTGCCTGCAGCACCTGAGCGGTAGCGGCCGGGGGCGCCGAGGAAGCTGAGGAGCCGCGGGGCCCGGGGCCCTTCGACATGGTCCTGTCTTCCCGCCTCTTCCTCAGATAAGTTTTGAATACAAGATTATATTTAAGAAGTGCATTGTGCTCCTGAATCTTTTATAAAATTGTCACTACCCTTATGAGGGCAAGTGCTTGGTAAGTGCCAACTTCTCTTCCAATCCCTGGTAGGATGGACTCAGAGTGAGGTCAGGATCAATGTGAAGAAATGGTCTTCCTTCACCTAGGTGGATTTACCAAGCGTCCAGGAAGTCCAGAGATATTATTAATACCAGAGGAAAAGGATGTGGTGAAACATCTACTACAGTTTGGTCAGAACAGATACTCTTTGCTCTGTATACTTTGCCTGGCAAATTAGGTTTTTGAGGCTTATTAGGCAGTCCAGATTTGTTATATGTAGCACTCTCTGCAGTTTTAAGGTCTTTGAGGTTTACTAAAACTCACTGTTTGTAGATTGCAGAGAAAAAGAAGTGAAGATTAACCAGCTTCTGACACTTCTCTTTCTCCAAAACCTAAGGGATGATCCTAGTATAACTCACCCCTTGAAAGGAGATGCCCGCTCTCCTCAGGGCTGTTCTGTATAACTTCCCTTAATGACTCCAGTAAAAAAACAGCTATGACTAGAGAGAAAGTTATAATCCAGAAATTAAAAATCAAAACTTCAAAGAAACTGAAGATTTTAACAGTACAAGCAGTAACTAGGTAGCATATATGAGTGTGTATCCTTAGGATATTAGACCAAAAAGAATAAAATATATTTGGTTAGGACCAAATTTATCAATAGAAGTATGCCCACTGTAGACTGAGGAGCAGCCCATACTGCATTTTATACCAATGAAATATATATTTTTCCAATGGAATCCTGATAAATATTTTTTTAAACTCACCAGGTATTTCTGATGTACAGGCATCTTTTGTAGCAACCTGAATGGATCTGTGGTGGTTGGTGGTTGCTTTTTAATCATGAAGTTCATTGAAATGAAATAGATATATACACCTTAGTAGGGTACCCATCTGTGTCGTGGCCCGTTTGCAGGATGGGGGATGGACATATAACACAAAGAGACACACAAAGAAAGACAGTGACACACATAAAGACGGTACAAGACTGCAGCGCCAAATGCCCCAGTCCTTTTATTCTTATACTCTAGAAATCAAAGTTATTTCCTTATACATGACCACTCAGGCATTGCAACAATGGCCATAGATTCCAGAACTGGTAGCCTAAGGACACAGATGTCCCATGACTCGGGGTCTTAATGCGGTTGCTTAAGTCTATGGCCATAAGCCAGAGTTTGAGATATGCACAGATAAGCAATGCAGCCACAAAGGGAAACTTTCTGTTCCCATCCCTTTTGGCCTGGCCCCCTGCGGCTGTGCCTGTCTTAGGTTGTTCCTCCTTGAGAGAAATCTTACCCGTCATGGGCTAAACAGCCATCCCATGAGCTCAGGCAGTACCCATAAGGGCAAGATGTTTATCAGGTGGCCTCCAGACCCCCAGGGCTGTGGGGCTGGGAAACATTTGCTTACGTGCAGAAGCTCAAATTCTTTGTTATGCCTTCAAGCAGCAACCCTGTTTGTTAGGTGAACCTAAGCCGGAATGTATGACTCTTATGCCGCTCTGGGCTGGGCATGTATTCCTTCTCCTAAGATTAATTCTTAAGCTGCACAATTATATGGCAAGTCTGCTACATACATGTTTTTCTTTTCTTTTATTTCTTTTACCTATGTTTTGTAGTTTTTAATGTACAAGTCTTTCACCTCCTTAGTTAAGTTTATTTTTACATATTTTATTCATTTACATGCTATTATAAATGGGATTGTTTTCCTGATTTCCTTTCAGATAGTTCACAGTGTATTTTTATATGCTGATTTTGTTTCCTGCTACTTTGCTGAATTCATTAATTCTAACAGTTTTTCTATGGAGTCTTTAGGGTTTTTTATGTATAAAATCATGGCATCTGCAAACAGGGACAATTTTACTTCTCTGACCTGGATGTGTTTTATTTCTTTTTCTTGTGTAATTGCTTTGGGCAGGAATTCTAGCATTGTGTTAGGTAGAAGTTGTGAGAGTGGGTATCTTTGCCTTGTAAGTGATATTTGAGGAAAAGCTATTAACTTTTTACCATTAAGTCTGATGTTAGCTGTGGGCTTTTCATATATGGCCTTTATTGTGTTGAAGTACATTCTCTCTATTCTTAGTTTGTTGAGAATTTTTAACATAAAAGGGTGTTGAATTTCATTAAGTAATTGTATCCATTTGTTGAGATTATCATGTGATTTTTATTCTTTATTCTGTTAATGTGATGTATCACATTAATTGGTTTTCATATGTTGAAACATTTTTGCATCCCAGAGATAAACCTCACTTGGTCATGGTGTATGACCATTGTAATATGGTGTTGAATTTCATTTGTTAGTATTTTGTCGAGGATTTTTGCATCTATGTTTACCAGGGATATGGCCCGTAGTTTTCTTATCTTATGGTGTCTTTGTCTTATTTTGTTATCATGGTAATACTGGCCCTTTGAAATGAGTTTGGATGTGTCCATCCTCTTTGCTTCTTTGGAGGAGATTGAGAGACATTGGCATTAATTCTGCTTTGAAATTTTGGTAGAATTCACTAGTGAAACCATCTGGCCCTGTGATATTTTTGTTGTTGGAAGGTTTTTGATTAATTATTCAATATCCCCACTGGTTATTGATCTGTTCAGCTTTTCTATTTCTTTGTGACTCACTCTTGATGGGTCATATGTTTCTAGAAATTTATCTGTTTCTTCTAGGTTATCTAATTTATTGGCATCTAGTTGCCTATACTAGTCTCTTATAATCCTTTTTTATTTCTGTGGCATCTGTTGTAATGTCTTTTTTTTCATTTTTGATTTTATTTTTATTTGAGTCATCGCTATCTTTTTTATTAATCTGGCTAACAGTTTGTCTATTTTGTTTATCCTTTCAAAAAACCAACCCTTAGTTTTTTTTTTTTTGTTTGTTTGTTGTTGTTGTTTGTTTGTTTGAGACAGAGTCTTGCTCTATTGGGGCTAGAGGGCAGTGGAGTCATCATAGCTCACTGCAAACTCAAACTCCTGAGCTCCAGGGATCCCCCCGTCTCAGCCTCTGGGACTACAGGCTCATGCCACCTAATTTTTCTATTTTTTTGTAGAGATGGCCTCTCGCTTGTGCTCAGGCAGGTCTCTAACTCCTGGCCTCAAGCAATCCTCCTGCCCAAGCCTCCCAAAGTGCTAGGATTATAAGCGTGAGCCATTGAGCCTGGACTAATCCTTAGTTTTGTTGATTTTTAAAAATTGTTTTTGTATTATCTATTTCATTTATTTCTGCTCTAATCTTTATTATTTAATTCCTTATGATCAACTTGAGTTTAGTTTGTTTTTATTTTTCCCATTCCTTGTGGTGTAAACTTAGGCTATTTATTTGAAATCTTTCTTCTTTTTTTTCATGTAGGCATTTATTGGTACAAACTTCCCTCTTAGTGATTTTGCTGCACCTCATAACTTTTGGTATGTTTTGTTTTCATTTTTCATTTGTCTCAAGATATTTTCTAACTTCTCTTTTGATTTCTTCTTTGACCACTGGTTGCTCAAAGTGTGTTGTTTAATATCCACATATTTGTAAATTTTCTAGTTTTCTTTCTGCTATTGGTTTCTAGTTTTATTCCATTGTAATCAGAAAAGGTAATTAGTATGATTTCAGTCTTGAATTTGTTAAGATTTGTTTTGTTACCTAACATGTAACACGTGATCTATCCTGGAGAATGTTCTGTGTACACTTGAGAAGAATGTGTATTTTGTTGCTTTTGGGTAGAATAGTCTGTCTGTTAGTGTTGTTTGGTTGTGCTTACTTGTAAACAGTTAGGAAGTAGTAATATTTCCATGTGCTCAGAAAAAGAAGAGAATGTGAAATATTGCTAAACACTAGTAATGTTTACCACATCTATGCAGTTTCTACAAATGAATTCCTTTTTATATGCCTTGCTTGATTTTTGTTGTGTTTATTCACTCCATGGATTGGTGTGTTTCTTCAGTTCTGGAAAATTCCCAGCCAATACTTTTTGAATTTTGCCTTTGCTTAATTCTCTCTTCCTTTCTGTCTCTCTCTGGCTCTGCCTCCCTCTTTTCCTTGCCATATTTCAATTTTCCTTCTTAATCTATTCTATGTCTCTGTTCTCTCTTTTGTATTTTTCATCCTTTTGTTTCTCTTTACATCATTCCAGATAATTTCTTCTGACTTATTATTCACTTCAGTACTTTTTTTTTTTGAGACAGTCTTGCTCTGTCACCCCGGTCAGATTGCAGTGGCCTCATCACAGCTCACTGCAACCTCAAACTCCTGAGCTCAAGTGATCCTGCTGCCTCAGCCTCCTGGGTAGCTGAGACTATAGGTGTGTGCCACCATGCCCAGCTAATTTTCTATTTTTTACAGAGACAGTGTCTTGCTCTTGCTCAGGCTGGTCTTGAACTCCTGAGTGCAAGTGATCCTCTTTCCTTGCCCTCCCAGAGTGCCAGGATTATTACCTCAACATCAGACTTTAAAAAAAACTGTGAGTAAGCCTCTCGGGATGTCTCCCCTCTTACTATTTCTTTAACCTCCTTCTCACTTATTTTTATTTCCTTCCTGGAATGGACCTACCAAAGTTCTATGGACTGAACTGTGTCTCCCTCCAAATTCATGTGTTGAAGTCTTCACTCCAGTGTGACTGTATTTGCAGATAGGGTAGGAGGTATAATATTTAAGGTTAAGTGAGATCATAAGAGTGGAACCTAAATCTGATTTGACTCATGGCTTTATGAAAGAGGAAGCGAGAGAGAGAGATCTCTCTTTCTCTCTCCCCATGTGCATGTACCCAGGAGAGGCCACATGATCAGGCAATGAATGGGGGGTGGGAGGCTGCCTAGAAGCCAAAAGAAGCAGCCTGGGAATGCAATCTGTCTTGCCAGCACCTTGATCTTGGGCCTCCCAGCCTCCATGACTGTGAGAAAATAAATTTCTCTTGTTTAAGCTATACAGTCTATGGTAATATGTTATGGCAGCCCCAGCGGACTTATATACCAGGATCCTTTTCCAGTTTAGCATCTTCCCAGATGTTTCCCTCCTTTTGATGCACCATTTCTGTTTTTCTGCATGGAAGCACATGAGCCCAGATCTAAACTTGAGGAATGTGAGTAGGTATCCCAGGGACCAAAGTCTTGATTAGATTCCCTCCAAAATCTCATTTTGCTTGCCCCAATCTAAAACTAATGGAGATGATTCTAGGGCCTTGGGAAACTCACCTCTCTGTTCCTGATAGGAAAGTAGGAACCTAGGCTACTGACTAAGAAAGCGGTATGATAAGAGAGAGGTGGTCTAGTTCCAGGCAAGACCAAGGCAGCAGTATTGGTCATACAGTCAGGAGTCTACTTTGGATGAAGCAATCAAGGTAGGCATATAAATCTCCAGCCTGTCCACTCTGGTGCTCTGGAGGGAGCCCTTGGATTAGCTTTATATTGTAGTGTAACAAATTACCTCCAAAGTTGATAGCTTAAAACAATAAACCTTTAGTATCTCACAGTTTCTGTGGGTCAGGAATCTGGCATGGCTTAGCTGGGTTCTCTAGCTCAGGGTCTCTCACAAGGCTGCAGCCAACTTAAGGTTCAACTTGGGGTGGATCCCACCTAAACTCGCTCACATGGTTATTAGCAGGATTTAGGCCTCCATGCACTGTTGAGCTGTTTCTTGCTGGCTTTGGCTAGAGGCTTCTCACGGTTCCTTGCCATGCTGGTCTCTCCATGAACGGAGCTCACAATGTGGCAGCTGGCATCATCGGAGCAAGCAACTGAGAGAGCAAGGCAGGACAACGAGATAGAAGGCAGAATATTCTTGAAACCAAATCTCTTAAGTGACATCCCACTGCTTTTGCCAAATTCAATTTGTTAGATTCAAGTTACTAATTCCAGCCCATACTCAAGGTGGGGATTACACAAGGGCATGAATACCTGGAGGCAGGAATAATTGGGACATCTTAGAGGCTGCTTTCCCACTGTCCATTTGTTCCTAAGCTAGATGAGAGTGACCCCCATGGGACAGAGGAGGAGAGAGAGGACTCCTGTGGGGCCTCACAGGCTGTGAGCTGTGACTGAGATGGGGAAGCCGGACTCCTCTCAGTCTGGGACGCATGTGCTGGGAAGGCAGCATGCAGAGTCCTCTGAAGGCCTGTCCTCAGCGATGTGCCTGGCCCTGGCCCTACTGGCTTGTGAGAAGTAATCGCGGGGTCTTTCCAACTCCATGTTCAGTGATGCCACATTGGTGGCTTAAAATTGGCCATAGTAGGAATATTTACATCACAGAAATCAACAAATGATATATACTGGAAATTTTTTACCCTTCTCCTCCAGGGAACTAATTTAAAAATATTACCAGCATACCACTGCTTGGTTTCCTAAAACCTGTCCTGTGTCGTGTGCTCTGTGTCTGTGTCTCTCTTGTAGATTTTGAGCTAAAGCTGAAGAATGGAAGCCACCGCTGTGAGGGCATAGTGGAGGTGAAGCTCCGAGGAAGATGGGGGGGCATGACAAATCACAAGTGGCAGCTGAAGAACGTGGCTGTGGTGTGCAGACAGTTGGGATGTGGAGCTGCTGCTGAAGCTACCACAGGGGAGCATTTTGGATCAGGAGTTGGACTCATTTGGCTTCTACATTTTTCATGCCAAGGG
This sequence comes from Cheirogaleus major, assembly GCA_963574435.1. Classification (NCBI taxonomy): domain Eukaryota; kingdom Metazoa; phylum Chordata; class Mammalia; order Primates; family Cheirogaleidae; genus Cheirogaleus; species Cheirogaleus major. The sequence continues at coordinate 7,572 of CAUYPO010038720.1, forward strand.
TTGGAGCCAAATATCAATCACTGTGAACACTCTGGTTCCAAAATCGTTTATCGTCTTTCCCATGCTTGGAGTGCTGGGGCGATCTGCTCAGGTAAGGCCTGTCTTGTCTGGTGGGGTCCCCAGCAAGAGCAGCCTCAGCCTCAGTCCCAGAATAGCTGGGAGTATAGGATCATAGCCTTTAGAACACACTTGAGACCCCAGTCACAGAGCGAGTCCCAGAGCAGTGGGGCTCAAAGGAGCATAAATGCTTCAAACCTGTGAGTCCCAGGACTCTTCAGATCTCCGTAGTGTGTCTTAGAAGGGAAGGAGGTTGGGTCACAAGAGACTGATCTCGAAGCCAGCAGATCTGTGTGCTAAAAGCTGCTCTACAACTGTCTACTCTAAGACACTGAAACCTCCCTGGGTCTGTTTACTCAGGTGTCAAAAGAAGATCTAGGCCTCAGTTTCCCCTAGTGTACTTTGTAAGCATGAGGATGTATGTCTTATGTTCAGTCATGTTTTGGTGAACTGTTAGCCTTTATTCATGGTCCTGAAATGCAGCTTGATCAGGGTTTGAATATTTGGAAGCTTGGACCTAGAGAAAGATCCAGTCTCTGAGAACCCAGAAGGGAGTTGTTAAAATGCATTTTGGGGTAAATAATTTTTAAACTTACTTACTCAGAAGAATACAGGGCATCCCTCAAACCGAAGTCCTGCCATGAAACTCTTGTTTGCCTGCAATTTCTAGAGTCAAAGACAAAGAGTCCAGTCTGGGGCCCTGTGCCAGGAACCAACCCAAAGACATTAGTCCTCTTTGACTCCATAGATCTGAGCCCTGGAAGGAGGAGTTATACCCTTGCCTGGGATGAGCCCCTGGCCCCTCCCCCAGTACTTCAGGGAAAGGGATATGTGTGTCTCTTCCAGGCTGTCTTACACAGGGCGGCCAGTCTGGCTTTGTAAGTGTTGGTGGTGGTGGGTCCTCAGAGTTTACATTTCAGACAGTTATCAGTGAAGTCAGTGTATAATGAACAGTGTGGTGTAAATTAGTGTTTTCTTTTTTTTTTTGTTCTTTTGATTTCTTGTAACATTGGCCCTTTTGAGTTCCTATAGGTTTGGAGTGAAGTAGATTAGGATGTGGCATTTAGTATCTCTTAGGAATTATGAAGCACTGATGCTGACATGCCTGCCGCTGCTGATAGAAAAGTTTCCAGAAATTTTATGGTCAGTAATATAATTTCCATTTTTATAAATAAATAAATACAGAAATAAAAAAAGGAGCTGTGTAGCAGTCACTAGTGTAAATTCCACCTTGTTCCATTTACCTGGAGACTTTATTGAAGGAGACCAATTCTCCTTCAATAAATCCCTGGGAGGCACTCTGAGGAGCCTGCTGCAGGGAAGTCTCCTGAGACTGCCATCCTCACGAACACCTTCTGTGAGGAAAACGATAAAAATCCCCAAATGAAAAGGTGCTGTGCTTACTTCTGACTAGGACAGTGAATAAATTATTGAATCATTTGAAATTGGGTATCACAAGCACATCATTAATTTTGTGAGTTTTGCTGTTTACATCCCTGAGCTTAAACTTCTTAGGTGGTGTGTTGAGTCATCATCTTATAATTGGTTCTCATTACAGAGTTCTTAAATGATGCTACCTAACAATAAGTCTGAAAATTTTTTTTTTAAATTGGGAAAATATTCATTTTTAAAGTATGTATATAATGTTCATTGAAAAATATTAACAAAATACTGAAAATTATAAAGAATAAGATAAAAACAATGTGTAATTAGCTATAATACCAGTCATAAGATACAATCATGGTCAATATTTTATATATATTTGTGTATACAATATATATTACATTATACAAAGATTTCTAAGGGTGCCACTCATTCTGAGAGGGATGTCAAAGAAATATGTAAAAATTATTTTTAAGAACCAAATATGGAATCTCATTTTTTAGGACTTTCTGATGCAAGGAACAGAAACAAAATTAAACAATTAAAACTAGTTTAAGAGAATTACCAGTCTGACTCAGAGCCATTGCAGATATTCTGGATATGAGGAGTTAGCTGAATGTGGGAGCTAGGGGAGGGAAGATGGAGGCCAGAGAACAAGAGAAGTGTCACTCCAACGTCAGCCTGAAGCAGCAGAGTGGGGGCAAAGCTGTCCTTCGTGAGGAAGGCTGAGCGCTATGGTCACGCAGGGAGGACTCGCAGAGAGGTCCTCAGCAGGCACCGTGGTGTGCACGATGCTCATCTGCGGCAGCGGACGTGTCTGTGGAACTTCTGTGCTGGTGGAAGCTGCAGCCGCCGTGGAAACATCTTTCCTATCTGCTGCTGCATCTGACCTCCGTGGCAGTCTGAGAAGAACGGCCAGTGCCGTTAGCTTTCAGCTCTCACTGAAACTCTTGCATGAATATTCCTCTCTACCACACAGAGAAGGGTCCTTGAGAAGCAGTCCCCGGGCTTAGAAGGGACTTAGAAGGTAGTAGTGGGGCAAGTTGACAAAAATCAGTACAGAGCAATCTATCCCTTTGTCATCTCAGCATCCAAATTTACTTCTTTTAGTCGTATTTAACTTGCCAAAAGACAATACTGTGTTTCCCCGAAAATAAGACAGGGTCTTATATTTATTTTTCCTCAAGAAGACACCCTAGGGCTTATTTTCAGGGGATGTGTTTTTTTTTTTTTTTTTTTAAGTACGGTACAACAATCTACATTTATTCAAATATAGTTAAGTCGTCTTCTTCTGGAACATCATCATAACCCTCCAAACCCTGAATTCCATCCTGAATTTCTTGCGACTCTATTTCCTTTAGAACCATTGGCCCCAATCTCTCATGTCGAGCAATAGAGCTCTCATTAAATGAGCAGCTCTTACCCATGTAACCTGCTCGTCTTTACCGCTCCGCGACGAAATGCATGGGTTGTGCAGACACGCTGCGTAGCCACGCCCATCACTAGGTCTTATTTTCAGGGTAGGGCTTATATTGCACAAATGCTTAGAAATCCTGCTAGGGCTTATTTTATGGGTAGGTCTTATTTTTGGGGAAACACGGTGGAACCAGAATTTGACTCCATGTCCCAAACCATGAAATCCAAGCTTTTGTTTGAATCTCAGCAGCAAGAGGCAAAA
>CAUYPO010038721.1:0-46911 GCA_963574435.1 Cheirogaleus major
AGGGGATGGGTATATACAAACATAATGAGTAAGATGTGCAACGTATGGGGGATGGTCATGCTTGAGGCTCTGCCTCGAGGGGGGAGGGGGCATGGGCAATATACATAACCGTAATATTTGTACCCCCATAATATGCTGAAATAATAAAAAAAACCAATGGCAATCTAATCAGAGATAAAATTAAAAAAAAAAAGAAATTGAATTTTTAATTTTAATTTACTTTTATTAATTTAAATTTAGGCTTAGGAAGCTCTCTATGGAATAAAACAGACATAGTTCCTTTCTTGTGGTGCTTTCCATCTAGTAGGGGGGCCGCGTACAAATCGCATAACCATCACTATCTGTAGTTACAGATTTTGGTGAGAAATGTCAAGGAAAGGATGTTATAAGAAAATAAAACAGGAACTATCTGTGTTGGAGGATCCAGAGAAGGCTTCCTAAGGAAATGGCACTTCACGTGAAAGTAGAGAGATGAGGGGGAGTTACCCAAGGAAAGATGACGAAGAAGCGTGCTACAGCAGAGGGAAGGGAAGACTCTCAGGGGAGAGCGATTATCTCTGCCCTCAAGAAACTGATATTCCAGTGAGGTGTATTGACAATAAACAGAAACAAATAAAATACTTTCTGGTACTGATCTACGGAAAAAACAAAATATTTGGTTGGAGGAGAGGGTGTGTTTGAATATGGGGAGAAGGTCAGTGTTGTTGGAGTGTAGGGAGCTTGGGGTGAATGGAGGAAGATGTATTCAGAAAGGCCACCCATCATCTGGAGCTTGGGGGTGAAGGCAAGGTTTTGTGCAGGCACGAGCAAACCCTTGGGATATTTTAAGTAGGAGGATGACATGATCTGATTCCCAATTTAGAAAGATCACTGTGGCCACTCTGGCTTTGTGGACAATAGCCAGTAATGGGGCAAGAGTAGAAGAAGACCATCTAGAAAGCTGTTGCCAGTCAAGGAATGATGGTGGCTTGAATTAGGATTGTTTAGTAGAAGAGGTTGTGAGATGCAGTCATGTTTGGAACCTGTTTTCCAGGTAGATCAATAAGATCCATTAAGAGATTGGATGAAAATATGAGGAAGGGAGGCAAGAATGATTCCTGGTGTTTGATTTGAACAAGGGTAGTGGCTGTGGTGCTCGTTGCTGAGAAGAGGAAGATTTGGTGAGGAGTGGGTTTGCATGGGTGGCAGGATTAATAGTTTTGCTGTGAACATGTTATGTTTGAGAACATTCTAGTGGAAAAGCTGCATTGGTAGCTGTAAATTTGAGTCTGAAGCTCAGAAGAGAAGCTCAGGGAGGAGACGCCTTTTAGAGTGAATCATGTATAAATGGATTGTAAGTCCTTGAAGGGGATGAGCTCCCAGGCTGGGTGCCCAGCCCTGAGCTCAGAGAGCACATCAGCTTTACTTTGTGAACAAGCTACTTAATATCTTTAATTCTCATTTTTCTCACCATACAAGGGAGGTTATGATAACTGCTCACAGGATCATGGTGACCATTGGATGAGATGATATTTTACAGCAACCTTGGATAGTACTTTGCACGTGGTTTCACATCAAACACCTCCCCTTTGGTGTCCACAGCACTCTCCTCTGATGAACGATACAGGATCTCTAGTGGGAACATTCTGATCAAGGCACTATTTTTAAACGGAAACCTAACAGTTTATATGGCATGTTAGAGTTTCAACTATTTTACAAGGTCTTGAATGCTTTTTGAGTTAAAAGTGAGGAATACCCTGGTGCTCAACCTTGAAATTTCAAAATGTTTTGCAAACAACAGAAAGCAGATTTATAGTGCTTTAAAAGCCTCAAAAACAGAAAAACAAAACAAAAAAACAAACCCATTGTCTCTGCAGGTATATGAAAAGAAGGGTTGATTGAACTTGAAATAAAAAGGAACTTATAGGGTCGCTGTGGTGGAGGTGAGTGAGATAAAGAATTTCTTCAGAAAAAGTTGTCATAAAATGTTCACTGAGTCAATTTCCTTTCCCCCATTATCTAGGCTAAATCTGGTGGCTAACATGGGCTTGGACACTGACCCAGCTCCCCTTCTTTAGCCTCTGGTTCCAAGTTCTACTTTTTTTTTTTTTTTTTTTCACTCAGAGCTCTTGCTCTAACCTACAGCAGTCTCCTGCCTTGAGACCCCATCAAGCCCAATGAGCAACCAGTGTGAAAGACACAAACCATACTGCATAAAAGCTGTGCATCCTCCACTTTGCAGAAATGCATTTTAAACGCTTGAGAGAAATAAAAAAAAAAAGATTATCCCCACTATGAGAACACCAGTTGGGTCTAGAAAATCAAAACAGGTTGTAAAACTGCTGGGATCTTGGTTCCATAAAGAGTACTCTGAGTGATAATGAGACATTGTTCAATAAAGGGGGGATGATTACAAGATTGTGGTGACATAAAACTTGTTGCCAAGGCAATCTTTTCTCAGTTGGAACAGGCTATCCTCAAGTTGTATTTTGTTTTTCCTGCTGGATCTCAGAGAACATTACATAACCCAGTGTTATTACTGAAATTATATTCTGTCCATGAAGCTGGGAGTAAGTAAAAAGTTACAAGAAGGAGGGAAAGATTTTTTCACTTCATAAAAGAAGTGGGACTAAACTGGACTGCGAGAAAGATTCCTTCTGTCTTATGGGTCATGTATAGTCAAATTGAGACACATTGGAACTCCTGAAATAGAGGGACTTATATGACCTAAAACATTATTCAAGGGACTAGACTAGGCTGGCATAGACAGATGGGTCTGCCCTCTGCATAGGAAAAGTAGAAGTTGTTTACCACACAAAACCTGGGTTGTATGAAGAATGAAGGAGAGAATGTAGAAATCAGAGCTAGATTAGGCAATGACTGATGATAATTGAAGTTTAGTATAGGGAAAAATTACCAACCTGTACCTAAGTGTTCATATTTCTATAAATCTTTCTCTAAATTGTGATGTATCATTTATATATTCTAGTAATGAACAGACAAATAATTTATATTATGCCTTTAATGCAAGACATATTTTATAGGGAAACAATCACAGATTTGCTCCTGTGCTGGGCTATTTCCACCTGCTCAATCTTACCTTTGGGCTTGGGAAATCAGACTAAAAACATTACAATTCAACTGTTGGCAGTTTTCCAACTTGTGTCTTTGAAAAATATAAAATGTTTCTTCCAGATAGGTCATGTAAACCTAAAACCTATTAACCATTAAAGGAGCTTGAGCAATAGAAAGTAGTACATTAGAGCCTTACTATTCTAAGTATGGTCTGTGGAGAAATGGTCCACAGACCATTTGGTCCAGTATGGTCTGATGAGAAATGCACAGAAATTGAAAGTGAGCATTTAGAAACTCTAAGAGCAATTTGATGTTGCCATGATATCTAAACCAGTCACATGAAGCGGGAACATGCATTATCTGCAACTGTTGGAAAATTTAAAAACAAAACAAAACCCAAACCACAGCAGACAAATAAACTAACAAAACACTGGCCCTTCGTCATAAGAACCAAGTTAAAGAAAACAACCCCAGTCAATTTGGTCCCCTTTGCACTTTTGTTCTAATGTATGGAACTGCTTGATGAGACCAGCCACCTATTTGCCTAAGCTGGGGCTATTTGACCTCCACTTGGGGACTTGCTCCAGGCCTTGAAACCAGTTATTTTCTCCAGAATGTAGAAAAAAGTAAAATTCTATGAAGCCCAAACACAACACTTATCCTTCCTGTAGGTATTTCTGATTACTATGTGCCAACTGCTGTGGGTCCCAGAGCTATAAATATGAATAAGAAACTCTCCCTGAATCAAAAGGGCTCAAAGCCCAATTGGAAAGATTTATAAAAAGATTATTACAATAGAGTTTGATGGAGTCAATCAACTCAAGTCAAAGTCAACCTTTCTTCTCTCCTTCCTTGCCTCCCTTTCCTTCTTCCAGAAATACTTATTGCTACCTATATTTTAAACACTATGAGTTAAGCAGACAATACAGTGCTGAATGAGGATGCTACCTTCCCTCTCACATGGGGATTTCAACTTTGTCAGAGAGACAGCCATCAACTAGATAATGACATAGTTAAATTAATTAGTTAATTGAGCAGTAATTGATACACATTTAAATAAAAAGAACAATGAACACGTATGCCAGGAAGACCTAAACTTGATTTAACATAGTGTAAGGGGGATGATCAGTTGGGGAAGGTGTTCCTGATGGTGGACTGTTTGAGCTGAATTCTAAAGGTTGCGTGAGTTTATCCCAGTGAGGAAGTGGATGGAGATGTACACAAGAGAGCAGCACGTACGAAGGTCCTGTGGCAGGAAGGAAGCTGATATGGGTGAGGTGCTATGGGAGAGGGGCCTACCTTGCTTGTCTTGTCAGGTAGGCTGTTGCAGTTTACACCTTATTTATACCTGTTAGTCTGGCTCTCAGTTTATGTGTTTTTTCTTCCTCTTAAACCAAAGAGTCCAAGTAATTGGATACATGCCTGTTCCCGTATTAGGAGACCCTGTGCTATCATGCTTTGCTTGCTCAAATTGCAGCCCTTTCTTCCTTCTGGAAACTCCTCTTCTCCCTGTCCTTGACTGAGGTTTTAATGATGGATTTTATTACTTTGTTCTTGATCATTGGACTAAATTCACCCATCCAGAAAGTCATCATCTTCTCTGCCCTCTCCCTCCTCTGCTCTGGCCAAAAAACACTCCTGGTCAATTTTCCCTGATGCTAAGTAGTGCTGACTGCTTGCCTGGCCTCCCATCTGGTATAGTATCAAGCCATACGAATAGAACACTGGGCTGGCTGAAAGACTTTCTCTGATTGTGGGAAGTGCAGCCCACCTCCCAGGTGTTTTCCCACATGACTCATTCCATGAGCTTATTTAAAGGGAAGGGAACTTTTCTGACCTTCTAACACCCTTCAATCATCATTTCTCTGTTCAGATCTTATCCTGACTTATAGTATGTTCTCATAAAATATGGGGCAGTGAAAAGAGAGTAGACTTTGAGGTCAGATCAATCAGGGTTCACATTTAGCTCTGATACTTGTTTCCTGTATGATCCAGGGAAAGCAAATCATCCTCCCCAAGTTTTAGTATCCTGCCCAGTACAAAAGTTTATAAAATGCTTAACCTCCAGGGTTGTTGTGACTATTAAATGAGGCAATTTATTTAAAGTACCTACTTCTCAATGAATGATTCTTTTCTAGATATCCACCTTGTTTTTTTTAAAAGCCTATTTGATCATGAAAAAAACAACCAAGATAGAAAAGACACTGAATCCACACACCAGACAAAGGAGAAGAAACTGACATTGTCAGTTTTGGTCTCAGCTCTCCTCCCTGAAGAGTCTGACACAGACACATGCTGTCTTTTTATTAATATCTCATTTAGCCAATATTCTATCTCAGAAGCCTGTCTACTCCCATGGACTTCTCTTTAACTTTTTTTTATTGGCTTATAACAGGATTGGGGAGATGGATATGGTTTAATGGGACATTTCTGCCTCCCTCTGAAAAACTTGACATGCATAAATTAAAAAGGACATACATTTGCATGTAGCCAAGGAGGTCATCTGTCTCGCTCTGATGAGATGATCTGTAATCATAAGTCTTGCACTCCTGTGTGGGAAGTAAGGGAGGAAAAGAAAGATAAACTGACATAGGGCTAGGAGGAGACAGAAGGTGGGCATCTGGATGAAAAAGCTGCAAAAAAAAAAAAAAAAAAAGAGGCAAAGCTGGCCCTGATAGGAAGCAGGTAACTAAATGTAATGTGATAAGGTGAGTCTGGGCCAGGTGGGAGGGGGGTGGGAGGACAGAAAGGCCAAGCAGTGTCGGGGTCTTTGGATCTCAGGCTTCCAGTCTGGCAGGCGGGATAGAAGGGTTTAAGCTGAGCTGGAAAGTACGGGGTGAATGCTACCACTGTGTGATGTGAAAGGGTACAGAGCTTCCAAGAGCACAGTTATCATCTTAAAAGAAGTGATGAGTTAGAGGAGGACAGAGACTTTTATTATGGTAATATCAGAACTATGTGCTAAGTGCCATAACGGAAGGATGGTCGGGAGCACTGACCGAAGAGATGGTAAGTGTTTCTGGGGAAGTCAGGAATGGCATCGCAGAGGATATGCCTGCCTTAGGTCAGTTCACCAGAAGCAAAGCCCGAAATTGGGATTTATTTAAAGTGTACTCTTGGAAGAAACAGGTAGTGAGGGATGCAGGGTAGGACAGCGGGAGAAGCTATGCAAAGATGGGCTTCCAAATTGCACCATAGAGGCCATCTCACCCAGAGGCAAGAGGCCTGGGCCATTATCCCTCCTCATCAGTCAATCATTTGTCACAGGTGGGTGGAAGGATGTGTGGTCGCCTCCTACACATCTCTGGGGAGGTGGCTCCTGAAAAGCTCTCTGGAGAAGGCAGCATATGTACGTGGTTAGCAGCCAACACACCAGCAGCTGATAGACGAGTTCACCAGCATCTGCTACAGTGACATTGGAAGTGGTTCCTTTGCTCTGATGACTTGGAGGATGACACAGCAGCATTTCATGGGGAAGTAAATGCATGTGCAAAGGCCAAGAGAGTTGATGGGACTGGTTTGCTTAAGAGAGCCCAGCAGTCAGGCTTAGGTGAGATGGAAGTGTGGAACAGGTGACAGAGATGAGGCTGAGACAATGGTGATTGGCAATGTGGTCTTGGGGATGACACAAATCCAGGCTTGAATTCTTACTGTTACTTGCTGATCATGTGGCCTAAAGCAAGACTCCTCACTTTTCCCTTGCCTCAGAGCCTCATCTGTTAAATGGGTATGATAAGACTACCTTTCAGGATTGTTTTGAGGATAAAATAACATAATGAAAGTAAACCACTGAGCACATGACCTAGGATATATTAACTTTCAAAAAAGTCTAGTCACCTTATTTATTATAAAGCTGGAAATGTTGACTGATTTTTGAGGATCTTTAATTCTGTTCCAAGGAGTTTGGAGTTTATACAAAAATAATAATGATGATGATGATGATGATGATGATGATGATATTAGTAACAGCATCAGCAACAGCAGTAACAGCAGCAAAGCAATTAGAATTAATAGTCAAATGGGAAGCCACTAGATGTCTTTGCAAGAGTAGGGAATTCACAGGTCTGTGCTTGAAAAAGATACTTCGGTTGTCCCTGTGGGGAATGGATTGGTGAAAGGAAGAGAGGAAAGCAGGAGAACCAGCTATGAGGCTCTCTCAAAAGTCTAGGCAGGAATCAATGAGGCCTTGAACTTGGTCAAAAGTGTGGAACAAGAATGGACTGAGCCAAAACCAGAGCAAAGCCACTGAAACTTTGTAGCAACAGGGCTCAAAGTGCATGCTTGAGGCTCTGCTGCCTGTTAAATGACCCACGCCAACCACCCGTCACACAAGCCCAGTAGAGAGCGGCCTCTTGCCTTTTAATGGAAAAGTCGCTGTGTGAGTTGCAAGTGGTCCCTGGTAACGCAATCCAATGATTCTCGTGAGCCTTCCCTGCCACTTTTATTGAGTTTCTGTGTACTCTAATTTATTAATAAAGGGACAAAGGAGGAACATGAGCATATTTTACTCTTGTCATTATCTGGAAGAGTTTTTCGATGAAACTATTGAGCATTACGTAATCGCTGTTTCTACTGAAAGCCCATCTCTATACACAGTGACTTTGGCTACAACCCCTGATGAAAATAGGGGAACGTGCTGATTTAAGTTGGTCTTATAAAGGGCCTCTACTGCAATCCTGCCATGGAGGAAATCAATAGACGTATCTCTGTAGATAAACACAAATAAAAATATCCTGCTCAACTTTGCTGAATTTCCACTCATCCTCCAAAGTAAAATGGTAAAGAAAGCTCATCACCTCTAGATCATAGTGAGTTATATTTGAAGGTGTCACATCTCTTCCAGTCTAACATTCTGACTCTATGACTTCCCAAATCATATTAGTTAACAGTAGAAGGTAGTAGCTCTAACATTTATGGAGCAGTTATACTGTGGCAGGTGCCCGGTTAACCACTTCACATACAGTATCTTATTTATATTTCATGATCATCATATGCAGTAGCTAATACTGCAATACCCATTTTATAGATGGGGATACTGAGCATTGATGAAATCAAACAGAAAAGGGGAGAGAAACTGAAAACAAGTAGCTCAACGAACTGGTCCTAAATTCTGTGGATTCTTTCCTTTGCCTCTTCATTTCTCTCAGGTTTTTCGTTTGCTTGTTTTTGTTGTTGTTTGTTTGTTTTTTGAAGCAGGGTCTCACTCTGTTGCCTGGGCTAGAGTGTAGTGGCATCACCATAGCTCACTGCAGCATTCAACTCCTGGGCTCAGGTGATCCTCCTGCCTTAGCCTCCCGAGTAGCTGGGACTACAGGCATGCGTCACCATGCCCAGCTAATTTTTTAAAAGTTTTTGTAAAGATGTGGTCTCACTATTGCCCAGGTTTGTCTCCAACTCTTGGCCTCAAGTGATCTTCCAGCCTCGGCCTCCCACTCAGAGTGTTAGGATTACAGGGGTGAGCCTTTGCACCCAGATTTCACTCAGTTTTAGTGATACTGACCTTTTGATATTCAGAAAAAAAAAAACCCCTTATGTGATCATTTATCATCTATCCATGAAGAGCCCTGTGTGTTTTCTACTCTCTCTGGTTGTCAGGGAACCATCACAGTATTTGTTCTTCCCATGCACGACCACAGGATCCCGCAGAGTCCTATATCACTCCCTGCTTGTTTCATGGGTGGGATTCATTATCCCAAAGCACAGTAAAGGGCTAAAAGTCAGGGACTATTTTCAGAAATAGATATTTTTTTATTGATTCAAATTGTTTTGGAGTAATTGAACTATAGCTCATCAGATCTTGGTGCCTGTACTTTCCTCCTTCATTGTTGAATGTAGATAACACTAAGGATTTATTTTAGAGAAATGCTTATTGACAAGTGACCAAGAACACCTAGAAGAATGGCACTATATATTGTGTGGTATGTAATATATGCAGGCTTGTATGTAAGTGAAATATTTATGTGCATATCCCTTGATAGGTTTAGATGTACATGTTTGTTGTAATTCAATCAATATGCAATGAGTGCCTATTATGGGCCCAGCAGTTTACTAGGAGCTGGGTTGCAGCAGTAACTAGGCACAGTGTGATTCTCATGGAGCTTTTCATCATCTAATAGGAGAGAGAATAAACAGATAATTACCTATATACCTTTGTGGAATTTACTTATGACATATTCGCATATTGGTGCATGAATTTTGATAGATAGGTATAACCCTATCTGGATATATGGAACACATAACACAAATTAATTTATCTATTCATTCAACAAACACTCATTGAGCATTTGCTATAGTACAAGACAATCCTTACAGGTGACATCTTCTCCTGGTTCTGAGGCAAGAGATATCTTATTATGGACTATATATTGGGGTACATTCAGAAAAATTTTGTGCATTCTTTCCCAAGATTAAAGCTCCACACATGTTCATTTGCATCCTAACTCCCAGCAGTTACTAGATAAGTGACTTTGAGTACATTATTTAACCTCTATTTAATCTCATCTGTAAAATAGAGATGATAATGATACCCACCTCATAAGGTTTCTCTAAGGATAAAAAGTATATTGTATGTTAAAAGCTTTAGTTCAGGCACATTAGAAGTCCTTAATCCCTGCTAGCTATTATTATTGTGGGGGAGTAGCTGCCTGGCAGTTATTACTGTCTGGTGGTTTTCTGCTGGAGATCTGTTATAGGCGACCTCCAGCTCCTTCATGTCATTATATCTCTCAGGGAGGAGCACAGAACTCTGTGCACAATGAGCTCTGCCTCATTGTGCCATTAACACAAAGCCAGTGCTCCAGAAACATTTCCCTGTTTCCAGAAAGCTAGAAATTTCCTTTTTCCTGAATAACTTCTACGTTAGGCTTTCAGAGCTGAGGGCGGAACCAGATACTAAGGAGAGTTTTCAATGACAGGTGAATGGGGCCAGAATAACTCCCAGAGCATGGGTTAGATGCTCTTATCTGGCTGACTGGCTTGACACGACATGAATGAAGAACTCGAGTTTTCTAGTTGAGCCTAGAAGTCAACAATTGCTTGCTACAACCATAGAGATGAATTCAGTTCACCCCAGTGAAAGTTTTAAAATTTGGTGATCACTTATATGTATTGTTTTTTGCTTTCCAAAGACTCTGAATGGCCATTTGCAAACCTCTAAATGGCTATTTGCACCTTTCTTAATGCAATTCCCACTTTATAAATAGTAGTAGAGGTGTGTGCATGCATGCGTGTGTGTGTGTGTGTGTGTGTATATGTGTGTGTGTGTCTTTGCCCCTCAACAGTTATTTAGAAGGTCTGCAGTCTGTCCATGTCTATATCCTCATTGCTTTTAGCACAAGACTGGCCCTTGGTAGGCATTTAACAAAATGTTATCACTGTTTGTTGAGTGATAAAAGAGTGACTGATTTCCAGCAGCTCCATATTGCTTATAAGATCAAGTTTAACAACCTCAGTCTGGCAATCACATTTCCTCATGGATGAAGGAGTCACATTGTGAACACTCAGCTCTTTCTGCTTCCTCTAACTCAAATGAATATCCTCTCCTAAGCCTCTTACCTCTCCAAATACAGCTGACTGACTCATCATCACTTCTAAGCTGTTTCCTTCCCAGACTTGTCAACTTTAGTGCAACCTCTCATCCCCTCCCCCAGCCCATCCAGTTAGCTTTCAAATTTTAGGAGCAACTCAACACCCTAAGTTATGCCGATCGTGTCTGTTAGCTCACATTGATCACCTATCTTCTGAACTTCACAACTCAACATCTGTCTCAATCCCATGTCATAGCATTTATTACTCTAGACCTTCCCGCCTCATATTTGAAATTGTATTTCCTCAGCCAGATTTTAGGCTTCTTGAAGGTCAGATCCAATATTTCTTTTTCCTGGAAACTTCTGCCATCTTCCCTATAGCATTTCTCATAATCTCAGGCATGGAGAAACACAGTAATTATGGATATAATAATAACTAAGATTATTTCCTTGTGGAGAAATAAACTAGTGAGATGAGAGAGAGAGAAAGAAAGAGAAGAGAGAGAGATTTTCCTGGCAAAGAAAATATCCTATTTTCTGTGCCAACTAGCTTTCTTGTTAATAGTATTCCACTTTGAAGCTTCCTATTCAAGCATGGAGTACCTATTACAACCATCTGCATAAATAATATATGCTAAAATGCTTCTCTGTGCCACACATATTGACCTTGTTTAATAATTGATGACGGGCTCCAGTGCTATCTTGGAACCATGCTGACACAGGTTTGTACCCTTTCCACTGGCTTGTATTTATAGTTTTTCTTTTTTTAAGACTGAAATTCACCTTAATTTTGTTATGGAAGAATATTTTCCCATGGGGCTCTAATATGATACTAGAAACTGAATTCAGTAAGGCAGGTATCGTAGAGACGAAAGAGAGGACTCTAACTTTATTCATTATAAAGAAAACCAAGCTTATTTTTTTTAAATGGTATTCTTGGCATGTTCTCTTTTCTACATATTTTTTACAACTTACAACCTTACAATTGCCAAAGAACAATAAAGAATAGCTAAGATTTAGCAGATACTTAATATGTACCTGGTTCTCTTCTAAGCGCTTGACTTGTATTACCTCATTTAATACTCAAAATTTTTTTTTATTTGCTACAGAAGAGAAAATGGGTTATGGGGAGGTTAAGGAATGTGATTAACACACTAGCAAGTGGCAGTGTTATGATTCCAATATCAGTAGTCTGAATCAGAGCCTTATACTCTAAACGGCTATAATAAACTAACTCCCTGCTTGTACCTCCCTGGAGTGGAAAATTTCTGGTTTTGCTTTCTCTTCATCATTTCATATGAGCATAGTACTTTCCTTTCCTTTTAGAAACCATTACTGATAAGTTTTCTGTCCACACTTAGTTCATAGTGACTGATTCAATAATGGACCTCTGACCTAAATCCAGTATGAGATTGATTGCAAAAATGATCCAAATTTTCTACCTACACTGTATCCATGCCCTTTGCAGTGCGACTTTGTAGCTCTTTCCACTAAGTTCCTTCCAATCCTTTAAATAAAGACTGGCTTTGTGACTTAGTTTGGCCAATGGAATGGAGGAAACGTAATGTGCTAATTCTAAGCCTAGACCTTAAGTTGTATTGTGAAATTCAACCCTCTCTCTTAGAGCCATGCATCTGCCACAAGAATAGTCTGAGCCAAGCTGCTAGAGGATGAGAGAGACATGGAGGAGAACCGAATTGTTCTAGCTAAAGCTACTGTACAACAGCCAGTCTACCATTACCCAAACATGCCAAGAACCCAGACAAGATCAGCAGAGCCATCCACTACCACCACAACTGACTGCAGATGCATGGATGAGTCCAGTTGAGACTAACAGAACCACTAACCCCAACTGCTAACCCGTGAGCAATGATGAATTATTATTGCCTTAAACTATGAGTTTTAGGGTAATTTGTTAGGAAGCAATAGTTGACTAACATATCTGGCCAATAGAGACCTTCTGAAATTTTTGCTGTATCTATTGGAAAAGAAGAAGTTGTATTTATTTGCTGTAATATTGCTAAGATCTTAAGATTTAAGCTGAAATTGTTGGTGGTCATTTATACTTGAGAAGAGCTTGCTTGAAAAGACAACACAGAAAAAACAGATATGAAAGATTATGAAGACGTATTTCTGATAACATTCTTTGAGCACCTGGATCCATGAATGCCTGGAGCCAGTTTATTCTTGAATTTTCTTATAACATGATTGAATATATTTCTTTCTTATTTTTTTGCTTAAAACAGTTTGTTTGAGTGTCTGCCTTTATAAACAAAAAGTCCTGATTAGTATGATCACTGTAGACTTTACAATAGATTCTAATGCACAGCATCGAAAGCTCTGCCTTTCTCTGTTCCTTCTCCCACATAGTCTCATCCTGAAATGTCTTTTGCTCATATCTTTACCCACACCTTTATCACTTGAAGTCCAAACCTTGCTTCAAAATTTTTTAAAACTAAGACTAAGGAGAAAAAACAAAGTTAATTAATGAGAGGTAGAATGGAAAGTACTAAGAATGGAGGAAGAGGAATATCACAGTTTAGAGCGAGTTTGAACCAAGTTCGGAATCATGAATTAATTCATTGAACAACTAGTTGTTGAGTGCCTCCCTGTCTGTTAGACTGTGTTAGTCTTGGGGATTTAGAGAATACAGACAAGTATATTTTCTAGGGCAGGAGACAGGCACATACAATAAATGCATACATTGATGGCTAAGGTAATTTCAAACAAGGATATATGTTTTAACATTAATACAGTGAGATAGCTGAAGAAAAGTGACTCACATGGAATTGGAGTGGATGGGTGGTCGCAGAGGTCTCTCTAGGAAGTGATGTTGAACAGAGCTGGAGGATGAGAAAGAACTAGCATGAAATGATCCAAGGGAGGGGCAGCTCAGGCAGAGGAAAGTGCAGTACAAAGGATTGAGAGAAGTCCAAGGTTTTTTGTTTGTTTTGAGGACAAGAGAAAAAGTAATAAAGTGAGGTGAATGTGGGAGGACTTGGCAAGAGATGAAGTTGGGGAAGTTGGCCAGTGTCTTCGAGCCATGGTAAGTGATTTTGTTTTGAGAGTGACAGAAAGCCATTGAGAGTTTTTAATAAGGGAATGGCAGGATCAATTTTATAGTTTTAGATTGTTGAAGCTACATGAAAGGTGAATTGTAGGATCAGGAGTGACTGCAAGGAGATTTGCTTAAAGGCTTTGTGGCAGTTCAAGTGTTGGTAGAAACTTAAACTGCAGAGGAAGCAAAGCAGGCAAAGGAAAGTGGAAAGATTTAAGATTGCCACACAATAGAAAGAAGGAATCAGAAATGATCAACACAGCATTATTACACACATACACGTGTGCCCACGCAGAGAACTAAATATCATTGGTAATCATATTAAATTTAAAATAAAACAAAATCACTTAAGTTTTTAAAAATGAGTAGATATTTTATACCTCTTTTGTACTTTTGTGTTTCAAGTTGAAATTAATTTTCAAGAAATATCCAAAACATATTCAGCTTCACAATACATATACATTTAGCTTTATAAACTTAGAATAGTCATGTTATGCACATAATTTTATTCCATTTTTTACTAATGTTAAATTTATTCATTCAACAAATATTTATTGAATGTCTGCTATCTGCCAAGTACTCTTTTAGGAAATGGTGATTAAACAGTGGATAAAAGAGACAAAAATTATTATAGTCCTCGTGGGGCATACCTCCCAGTTTAAAGAGACTTAAAGTAGCTTAACGATATACAAGATAAATAGAATACATAGATTTCAGGTGGTGATAGGAGCTAAGGGGAAATACATGGGAATGTTGGGACAGGTTGACATTTTTTAAGAAGGAAGCCACAGACATATTTCCATTATCTTAAATAATTAACCAAACATTTTAATGACTTAAAAAATTCCATTTTTAATGATTGTATATATTCATTGTGTTTAATATTCCTATTGAATTTGGACATCTTTGTAGTTTTAATTTTTTTATTATATATAATTATCTGCAGAAATCTAGATTTCTCATATTTCCTTCAGCATGAAATTAATTAAGACTATTGAAACCTACACGAAACTGACTTTCAGAAAGGAGTGAAAATCTGCTTTCCAAACATCAGTCTTTAAGAATGTCTTACCTCTGACCCTCACTTGGTGCTTTTGTTTTGTGAGACAGAAGAGGCAAGAAAACATTGTCATCTCTAAAAGGCCTTCCTACACATTTATTTATTTTAATTATTTTTATATCAGCATATTATAGAGGTACAAATGTTTAGGTTACATATATTGTCCTTGCCCCACCCAAGTCAAGGCTTCAAGTTTGTCCATCCCCTAGACGGTGCACCTCCATTAGGTGTGTATTTACTCATCCCCTCCTCCCCTCTCCCATCTGCCCAACACCTGATGAATGTTATTACTATAAGTGCATGTAAGTGTTGATCGGTTAATACCAATTTGATGGTGAGTACATGGGTGCTTGTTTTTCCATTCTTGTGATACTTCACTTAGTAGAATGGGCTTCAGCTCTATACAGGATAATACAAGAGATCCTAGATCACCATTGTTTTTTGTGGCTGAGTAGAACTCCATGGTATACATATACCACATTTTATTAATCCAGTCATGTATTGATGGGCACTTGGGTTGTTTCCACATCTTTGTAATTGTGAATTGTGCTGCGATAAACTTTCTAGTGCAGATGTCTTTTTTATAGAATGTCTTTTTGTTTCTTTGGGTAGATGCCCAGTGAGTAATAGGATTTCTAGATCAAATGGTAGGACTGCAAACTAGTACCTGCAAACTAATACTAGTACCTAGTACCTTTCCACCTGTATGGAAAGTAATATGGAGATACCTCAAACAGCTACAAGTAGAACTACCACATTTATTTTTGACCTAAGAAAGATTAAAAGGCCCTCTGAGCCTAATGTTAGTATTTTAAAGAAGGAAAATTAGGGCTTAGAGGAAATAAGGGACTTGGCTATATCATCAGAGAATTAATGAAAAAATCTGGACTATATTCTGGATTATTTGACTCTCAGTCCAAAACTATTTTAACTCCTTAATTCAATCATTCTCTTCAAGTAGATGAACTTTAGTGTATACGAAGGATTTCATGTATGAGTAGCAAAATTATTTTTCATATAGGTTCTCCAGATCTATGTACCATGGTGCTCCTTACCCTTTTCTGTGGGAATCTTATGAGAGGTGTCCAGGCAGCTCTAGTGCTCAGTACCAAGGAGAGCTCCAACAATCATGTAGCCCTTGACGTTTTTCAGACTTTAAAGCTTATTATCTCGAATAAATTATTATTGTCTGTCTTTGCTTCTGTGTTTGGGAAAGAGATTTATAAGCCTTAAGAGATCTGGTATATTAATGCCAGTCCTGACTCTAGAATAGAGGCATAGATCTTGGAAGTCACATGTTATACAGGACAGAAATGTTTTCAAGTGAGTGAGGGGCAAAGAGCCAACTGCTAGCCTGGTTCTCCCAACCTCATGAGAAAGAAAGAAACACCTTTATTCTGTAAACCATTGAGTTCTTGAGTTCTATTTGCTATAGTATTTTACAGTAGTGTACCCTACCATGCTAATATGGTTGTTTTCTTCCATTCATACAGAAGCTTTCTGTATTTGTTTGAAACTATTCCAAAAGTTGCTATTCACAAGTAATTCTGTGTTCCTCAAATTTCCCCTCCTAACTTAAAACTCCTTTACTTGCACATGTATCTCAGTTCTGAATACTGTGTATATAAGATATTAAGGCCATGTAACACAGCGTTTTTCAGTTTCCTCCTTCCTCCCACCAACACACCTCTTTTAACTTTTCTTACCTTTTTTTCTCCTTCTTCTGCCAGAAGAGATATTCTTACACCTGTACTATCAATTCCACCTCCTCTTACCTCCACTATAACTTAATGTAACAATTATCTTCTGTTTTCTTATAGCACTGATTTCTCATTCTATCTTGTGGTCAACCCTTCTGTCTACCATAGCATTTTGCTTTATCTTCTTAATCAATCCCCTTGCCTCTCTCCTCCTTCTTTCTGTTTTCACTGCTATCTTTACCTCCATCCTATCTCCATTCATCACCAAACTAGGAGCGAGATCATCCCACATCTGTTACGTTGATGTTGGCTACGAGAACTCTTCCTTTTGCTTGAGATGCAATGTGCTCCATGCTTCTCTAGCCAGGAACTGCTCTTACAAGGGTCACAATCACATTTTCGAGGTGTTTTCTCAGTTCTAGTCTTCTTGACCCCCCCTTACCTTTTAAAAAAATTTATTTCACAATGTTATGGGGGTACAAATGTTTTGGTTACATAAATTGACCAGTTGAGTCAAAGTTATAAGTATGACCATCACCTCGATAGTGTGCATTGCACCTGTTAGGTCCGAATATCTCCATTCCATGCAAATAATTTCCTCCCATTATATAGGTTGTCTGTTCACTCTAATGATTGTTATTTTGGCTGTGCAGAAGCTTCTTAATTTAATCCCTCCCTACATTTTGACCTCATTCATTACTTTTTTCTAATGAAATATCACCTTCCTCTTTAAGCTGATGGAACTTCCCAGTTTTTTCTACATTTTTCTGCTTCTTCTTAGCTGACTCCTCTCCTTCTGGTTTTTTGCGAAAGGTATGTGCTCTCAGAGGGCCTGACATTTTGCACCCATGAGCTGTCCTCTGTTTCCAATGCTATTTCCGGCTGCTCCAGTCATATTGAAGTAATGCCATGCTTCAAACTTGAACAATTTCACTGCTCTTGTTATTCTTTCTTGCATTCATTTTCCAAATATTTATTACAATCACACAACGCATCCCAATTACCAATCAAATGTTATGCCCTCTGTGAAGCTGAGTCTCCCAGATGAAAACAAACCTTGTCTCTGAAATATTTTTATAATTTGTTTATACCCCTACTATGCAACATTTTATAATGTGGTTATTTGAATGCAGCTAGACATATAGTTGGCCTTTACCAGGTATATCCTCCCTGAAAGGAAGAATAAGGGAATGAAGGAAAGACACAAAGATGCTTTTCTTCCCCCTGCATAATTTGAACTCCAATGGAATAGCATATGCATTGTCTGTGACCATCAGAATCCTTTGTATAAATTGCAGTTTACCTCTACAAGGCCTCATGCATCAAGCTCTGGGTATGTTTTGTGCCATTTTCTCCCTTCCTTTTTGGAGAATGATAAATCAGACTCATCATGGTATTCAATTAATTTCACACGGCTGACTCCTGAGGGAGTTTGTATCCAATGCCCTCTAACCAATGATCAATCATGCTCTTCTGGTTGGTACCCAAGGCAGCAGGCAGCAGGTCCGTGACATGCTCCAGGTTGTCGAGCAGAATGTGTCCCCATCCAAGCAGGAAAGGTTTCAGTGACCTTTGATGGCATTTGAGAGAAGTCATTTGCTCTGGCTTTTCTGAGGCCATATTGATCTCTGCCCAGGATTCAATTTTAGACAAACAGGCGACATAATTTATGTAAACTGGGCAGGTAATTAAACTCTCCTCCCAGGCAAAAAGGTCAGAGCAGAATATTTAAAGTTTCATATCTAAGTGGAAGCAGTTAGCTAAAAGAGAGAGAGAGAAAGAAATCTCACTAGGATTGTCATGCTGCCAACTGTTACCCTATAAATTATTTGGCCAAGATTATCTTGCTAGGAATAGGTCTGAATTCTCTTGGCTTGGGAACTAGAAAATGAGAGAATACTCATTAAGCACAAAGTTTTCATATTTAAAATGACTGATGAGTAGGAGACTTAGTGCTGGATCGTGATGAAACATTCAATAACTTTTTTCAGGGTGATTTTAAAACAATATCAGACTTAAATAAAAGTGGCAAATTCAGCATAAAGACTTTCCTTTAATTCTCTCTGAACGATTTGAAAATAATTTACTAATATGATGATGTCCCATCACCCTCAAATAATTCAGTGTTCATTTTCTGTAAACAAGAACATCCTCCTGTGTAATCACAAAACAAGTATCACGATCAGAAGTTAACTTTGATATATTACTATCATTTAATCCTCAGACCCCATTAAATTACTCCAAGTGTTCTAGTAATGTTTTTTATAGCCAAAGGATTCATTTTAGTATTATATTTAGACACAATGTCTCTTTAGTTTCTTTCAGTCTGGAGTAATTCCTCAGTGTTCTTTTTGACTGTCATAACCTTGATATTTTTAGAAGATTACAGGCCAGTTATTTTTTAGAACTTCTGCTGTTTTTTTTTTGAATTATTAGATTCATGGTATGCACCTTTGGCAGGAATATCATTAAAGTGATGCTGTGTTCTCCTCATTGTATCCTTTCTGGTCACACATGATTTCTACCTGTCCCATTCCTGGTGATGTTAGCTTTGATCACTTGATTAAGTGGGTTCTGATAGGCTTCCCCTAACAGAAAAAAATCCTTCCTTTCCCTTTGTGGCTACTAAGTATGTTGCAGGAAGTACTATGTGTGAAACTATGCAAATATTCCATTATTCATCAACCTTTCAATTTATTCATCAATATATTTATTCTTAGTTTCTTCAGTAGGTCACAATCCATTACTCTTATTATTTTTTGGTGCCATAATTGTCTGTGATTGAGCAGTGGGGACCCCCTTCCAGCCGGTTATGTGTGCTCTTGATACATCTGTCTTCATCTGTCTTTGATGACTTCTTTACATTCTGGCCCAGATGGACGCTCCTGGCTCATTTTTTACTTTTCCTGTCCCAGCCTTGGAGTCAGCCATTTGTCCAAAGAACGCCCACTCCTGTTAGTGGAAAACGGTATCCAGAAGCCCAGATGTGAGTGCTTTTGGGCTCATTGTTATTGAAATGTCACTGCTCCTAGGCCCTCTCTGTGGACAGAGCTGGGGAATATATGCATTTTTGTATACATGAGATACGCATGTACACACATTTACATCTTACTCTCTGTATGAATCTGTTTATATATTGAAAACCATGCAATTACAGCTGTACCTTCAATTCCATTTCAGCAACACAGGGGTCATTCTGGTTTTCTCCCTTTCTCAGTTTCCATCTCCTGTTTCCAATTGTGAGCATCCTGGTTCCCACCATCCTAATACATTTACTTATTTGACCATCCCTCCTGTATGTGACCAATCTCCGTGATATCTCTGTGATAGCTCCAAGCCTCACTTTCCAAAGTCCATATGCTCTCATACCTTCTGCTGAGTCACTATTACTGCCAACCCTGAGACCCCTTGCGCACACACTCCTCAGCGCACCCAGGTTCTGACACACCCGTGTGCCACCATTGCCGCCCCCACCCCACTGCATAGATGCCTTCCTCTCCTCACTTGGGCTCCAGTGCTCCAGGCTGGGCTCCTGCCCCTGTTGCTGCTGGTCTGCCAGCCCCCTGCATGCATACCTTGTTCACTGAGCCCCGGCTCTGATACTCTGCCCTGGGTTACTCCCTTCCCTGCATGTAGAAACTCTTCCTCACCTTCTTAGTCCCCTACAGTGTGCTGGGAGACCCTCTACATAAATGCTTCCTCATCCTTCTTGGGCTCCTATGCCCCATGACAGGTTGTCGATGTGTCATCCCTCCACGTGCATACTCTCCTTACTCGGCTCAAGCTCCAATAACTCCGCAGGGGGACATTCCCACACAAGTGCCTTCCAGATGCCACTCAGGCTCGCACATCCCATAGTAGGCTGCTCCCCCACCGGGGTGCCTTCCAACACCCTGCTTGGGCTGTAAACCTCCGTGCTGGCCCCCTGCCAGGTAGACCCTGCTCACTCAGCTCACGCTCCAAATCCTGTGCAGGACTACAGCCCTCTGCCACTTCCACCCACAGACCCCTGCCTTGCTCAGCCCCGCCTAATTACCTTGGAACTGAATTGCTTGGTAAGGGAACAGAAAGGGGAACCATTTAGTAGTTTTTTGTTTTGTTTTGTTTTGTTTTAGAAATTATTGTTATTATTTTAAAACTTTCAACTGGAAAATGAAGGCAACCTGTGTGTGTGTGTGTGTGTGTGTGTGTGTGTGTGTGTATGTTAAAGAAAATGCAGAATATATACACAATGAAATACTATTCAGCCATAAGAAAAATGAACTCTTGTCATTTACATCAACAGGCATGGAACTAGAGATTGTTTCATTAGGTGAAACAAGCCAAGCACAGAAAGACAAATACCACATATTCTCACTCACATGTAGGAGCTAAAAGAGCTGATCTCCTGGAAGTAGAGAGTAGAATAATAGTTACTAGAGGCTGGGAAGGGTGTGTGCATGAGAAGGGGGTATGAAGAGAGGTCGGTTAATAGGTACAATTGTATAATTAGATAGAAGGAAAAAGTTCTAGGGTTTGATAGAACAGTAAGGTGATTACATAATTATTAGAAACAATATATGGTGTATTGAAAAATAGCTAGAAAAGAAGATTTGCAATGTTCTAAGCACAACAAAATGATAAGTGTTGGAGGTAATGGATATTCTAAGTACCCTGATTTGATCATTATACCTTGTATGTATATATAAAAATATTACATGTACTCCCTATATATATGAAATATAGAATAATATGTATAAATATTATATGAAAAATCCTTTTTCAGTTGAAAAGTCTATCATATTTGTCAGAAATCAGGCTTCAAGAAACTGCGATATTCTGGCATGCATTTTTATTTGCCAAATGAATTCTAATCTCTTTGTCTTCTAGTGGTCTAGTAAAAGCAGCTTGTTTCCATAATCTTCCTATAGGTGTGATTTTCTGATATTATAATATTAACATCTGTAAAATCAGTGTTTCCAGCAAAAACCAGATGGCACAGGGAAAATAGGATAATTTAAGTAGAGTCTAATAAAAGGACACTTTAGAAAGGTATAGGCAAGGTAACAGATCCACAGGGGATCGTGCCAAACCTGGGAGGTCATAACCACAGAGACATATCACCATCCCTGGGTCTTGTGTCTTTGGATACCTGTGGTTCTGGTATTCAGTCCCACCATGCGTAGGTTGTGCTAGCTCCCTTTTTAGTGATCTATAGAGCATATGCTCTCAACCACTCAAAAGTCTTCCAAGCTACTTTCTGTAATCACGGAAAAGATTTTCCTTTTCCTTATAGGATGTGGCTTCCTTTGAGTCTCATCCTTTATTCTTCCTGCTCTATAATTTCCTCTATCATCATTCCTTCATGTTCTAGTTTTTAATAATAGTAAAGAAAGATAGGGAGGAAAGAAGGAAGAAATGAAGAAAGGAAGGAAAGAGAGAAGGAAGGAAGGAAGGAGAGAAGGAAGGAGGAAAGGAAGGAATGAAGAAAGGAAGGAAAGAGGGAAAGAAGGAAGGAGGAGAAGGAGGGAAG
Organism: Cheirogaleus major; assembly: GCA_963574435.1. Classification (NCBI taxonomy): domain Eukaryota; kingdom Metazoa; phylum Chordata; class Mammalia; order Primates; family Cheirogaleidae; genus Cheirogaleus; species Cheirogaleus major. The sequence goes on from CAUYPO010038721.1 coordinate 21,911, forward strand.
GAATGAAGAAAGGAAGGAGGGACGTAAGGCAAGGAAGAAAACCAGCTATGTGAGTGATGAGAGATCCTTTCCTCTTTCTTGAATCAGTCTGGTTTCAAGGCTATTATCTCCCTGAAGGCATAAGCAAACAGCACTCTATTTTGCAATTCAGAGCTTGACAGTGATGTCTTTCTTCTCAACATTGTTAGGGCAATCAGAAACAACCAGGGGTCATTATGAATCAACATGCTCATTTAAGATGTCACATAGATTGTCCCATGATGTGCACAATATGTGAACTAGGTATTATTATCTCTGTTTTACGGGTGAGGAAACTGGGGCTCAAATATGCTATGTAATTTGCTTGAGACATACAGCTTGTTAGTGGCTGGTCTGGGATTCAAATCCAGCTTTGTCTGGCTCTAAATACACCTTTTTTCCCCCACTACAGAAACTTCTTGCCCCATCTCCCTCATTTCATTAGAATATGATAAACTGTAATTTACTCATATAATAAATGCTGTCATAATTACTAACTTAGATCTCAAACCAATAGCTTGTTGTGAAAATTTAGATCATTTTGTATCTGTGCATAAAAATAGTGATATTTTATTGTCATGGTCTTTTTCTGGGTGCATATTAACTAATTTCAGCTTTTTCAAATGTAGAGTAACTGAGGTTGCTTAACCTTTCTTAGAAATTACCAATCTATTTAGACTCAAAAATTCCAAAAATTGTGAAGTATATCCATCCGTATGCTAACTCAGTGATTGCTAGTGAGAAAATGACATGAAAGCAAGCACTGGAGAATTGGTGGCCACCATTGAGATGCACCACTCAAGAAAGACCTGGCCGGCCAGGCACGGTGGCTCACACCTGTAACCCTAGCATTCTGGGAGGCCGAGGCGGGTGGATCGTTTGAGCTCAGGAGTTCACAACCAGCCTGAGCAAGAGTGAGACCCCATCTCTACTAAAAATAGAAAGAAGTTAGCTGGACACTAAAATATATGGGAAAAAATTAGCTGGGCATGGTGGCGTGTGCCTATGGTCCCAGCTACTCGGGAGGCTGAGGCAGAAGGATTGCTTGAGCCCAGGAGTCTGAGGTTGCTGTGAGCTAGGCTGATGCCATGGCACTCTAGCCCAGGCAACAGAGTGAGACTCTGTCTCGAAAAAAAAAAGACCTTGCCAATCAGTTGTGAAGAGTGAAGTCAGAAGACATCTTTCAGCTGCAGCACCTTTGGGGTTAGTCATATCATTTGAGTGAGGCCACACTCTTCTGGGACATTAGGACCTGGCCATTTCTGCCCAATTGAAGGAGCGGAGACATGGGGACACAGGGCTCCTTCATCAGGTAAACCTTGTTCTGGAGCTCCCGATTGTGTTGGCTGAGACTTAGTAGGACCTTGGAAATGTCCATCTTTAATGGGCTCATCAAAATCCTTATGTACTGGTAATATCATTATGGGATATCACAGGAATTCAGATTGGGATGCAAATCTTTGAGAAACTGTATTGATTTTGTCACCCGAGTTCAGTACTAGTAACTCACACCTTCCCTACTCTAGTTTTCTCATTGAAATGGGGATATTTATGCTAAGCAATCACTTTACCCAATTGTTGAGGTATCTGCAAAGTGTTTTGTTCATGAAGAAATAACACCCACTTGAAGAATATTAAGCCATGATCAATTAGATCATGCTTTGAATGCATTTTCCCTATAACAGACTCACTCATCAGAAGTTTAAAAACCATGAATTATATTTAACCTAAAGAAACAAATGTTGACTGACAGAAACACTTATTCCCCTCAATGAGAAAAAAAAATTAGGCTTTTCAAAAATAAAATTGTTTATAACTATGTTTCAATGAAGTAGAAAAGTGGCAGAAACATCTCTGTCTTGAGCTGAGTGAGCAGTGACCGGCCAATCCATAGGCACAATGCTGAAGACTTAATGGAGGATTTTCAAAAGGAATTTCATTGAAGGATCACAGTTTTCACTTAAAAAAATGTTACTTTTAAATAATTGTAAATTCACAGAAAAATTGCGAAGATAATACAGAGAGTTCTACATGCCTCTCATCCAGATTTAATGATGTTTTTATTACCATGGTATATTTGTCAACATTGATAAACTACTATTGACTAACCTCCAAACTTTTTTTCCCCTATTAATACCTTTTTACTCTCCCAGGAACCATCCAATCCAGGGCGCCATATTGTATTTAGTTGCTGTGTCTCCTTTTCCTCCTCTGGTCTCTTTCTGTGTTTTTTGTAACCATGACAATTTTGAGGAGTACTGGCCAGGGATTTTGTAAAACGTTCCTCACGTTTTGTTATACTGAACTTTTTCTCATGGTTCAATTGGGGCTATGGGTCCTAGGAAAGAATAACATAGATGTCATCGCATCATATCAAGTGCATGATACCAACATGATTACACTGTGATGTCAGCCATGATCATCTGGTTAAGAAGGTGTTTGCTAAATTTCCCCACTCTAAAGTTACTATCTATATTCTTCAGAAGTGAGTCACTAAGCCCAGCCCACAATGTGGGGTGGCAGGTGGGCAATAGGAATTAAGCCTCATCTCCTATACAGAGGAGTATCCACTTAGACTTTCACTTTTAAATATTTATTATTTCAGAACCATAAAAGGACATCTCAAAGATATCGAAGCAGAGGTCAGAGCTTGCAAGATTTGAAAGGTTTGAGAATAGTAACAGTAATAGTAATAGTAAAGTCTTTCATTTTCTAGAGGTCCATTTCTTAGGCTCTGTGCCACATGCCTTGCATATATTTATCTAATTTTAATGGCACTGAGTGTTTCTAGTTACCTGAGGGCATAAGGACTCAGGGAAGTTTGGTCTTTTGGGCAAGGCTATAAAGGTAGTGACTTGACACAAACAAGAGTTAAACCCAGAATTGTCAGGCTCAATCCATCACATTGTCCCATGGTATCTAAGGAAGTAAGAAGAGTCAGAATCAAAGCAGTGCCTTGGGAATTGAGAGAGCTCAGCAAGATTGGGGTGGAAGCAGGGGGCTGTTGTGAATGTTAGAATCATCAATTTAGGCTAGAAGCAATGACACATTGAAAAGGAAATTTAGGCAGGCCAAACTTGGTTATTTCCTATGCAACCAAATCATTCTCTTTTCCACGTCCCCATTTCTCTGTTCGCATGTCTATCACAGCACTTGTCCGATATTGTGAATTTGAAAACCATGTCTGTTTCTCTAAACTAGCCCATGAGGATTAGAATAGTGATGTTGACGCCTTGCAGCTCTCTATAGCACCAATATCTAGCATGGAATCCAGTCCTTCCTGGCTGCTCAAGCAATGTTTACTGAATGGATGCATGGATGATTATATATGAAAATCCCTGATATATCAGGGAATGACCATGTATTCTAATCACATCAAATTAGTTCTTCAGATTTCACATCAAGTGCTATTCACAGTGAACTGATGTTGAGGTCATACAAGAGAACAGTCATCCTCCTCTACTTCAGCTGGAGACTGAAATAGAGTTTGCTTGAAAATCCACAGTGGCACTGTGGAGTCAACAGTAGAAGAGACCCCTTGGCTGGCTTGGCTGACTGGAAGTTAGTCAGAATGGATTTGCCACTTGGAGAGTCAACAATATCTTTATCATCTTGGTATTAGTGGTTACTAATTAGTGATTACGTGGAAATGTGGTTACTACTTCCAATATGCAATTCCCACCATTCCTTCTTCACTAATCACTCCCTTTTCCTGTTCGTCTAACCTCTTTACCAGAAAATGTGGTTCAGATACTTAGTTTTAACAAAGCTTTGAATGTTCAGACTTAAGTCTACACAGATTCATAATATTCTGTTCTATAAAGTTTTTATTAGCATTGGTATAATTATTGGATATTATTCCATTCCCAATACTAGTATCCTTAAGTGGTTTAAATGAATTTATTTTTGTTCATTTTAGTCTGCCTTAAACATGTTTCCTTGTAGCATTTAAAAAATTTTGGTCCGAAGTTATAATCTTGGAAACAATAATGACAATCACACGCATGTGTAGAAGACTGTATTTTATGAAGAACTAGCGTATATGTTAACTCCCAGGGTTAGGGACAGTTGTAGTACAAATCCATGTGCATTAAGAGATTTGGATGAGTTCATTACCAAGGTCCCTTGATCTGTTTAAAGAGAGATAATTACAATATACTCTGATGATAGTGATTATGAGGACTTTTTGAATATTCTCAATATGCTAAGGGATGTGAAAAATGTACTCTTAATGAAACCCATTCATGAAAATAATATTTTTTCTAAAGTGGTACAGTGTATACTCCATATATCCAGTCCCTCATCCCTGGAAAGTGGAAGCTCCAGGGCACGGTTGGCCTGGCATGCTGTGGATTGGGAGTTCTGAGGAGGGGCCATGGCAGTGTGCTTATTATCCTTGGGGGCAAGACAGAAACCAAAGGGTCACTACTGGGTACAATCAAGGGAAATACTGGACACATTGTAAGATGATCAGTTAATTGTTTGCTTTGTTGGACAAGTCAATTGGAGGTACTAAAAGAATGGTTACAAATGTAGAATCGGAGGAGGTAGAAATCAAGGTGAAACAGGAGTTTGGAGGTGGATAATGGGATGAGTCTAGAGCAATTTCAGTGTGAGAATGCAGATGATCATGGGGGCATTTTATCCAATGCTTGTAGCCTCTGCTTTGGACCCTCCAGGAGTATGTAAAGCCATTGGTTTCAGCCTAGCTTCACATTAGAGACACCTGGGTGTCTTTGGCTTATACAGATGTCTTGCCTATACTTCCTGAGGCTCCAGTTCAATTGATCTAGGCTTGGCTTAGGAATGGGTATTTTTTGAAAGTTCCTCAGGAGGCTTGTTCTGTTGAAAACCACTGGTTAAAATAAACATGCTTACCTGTACCACTTATCAATTCTGTCTGTTATTTCGTAAACACACAGAAAGTTTTGATGGCTTCTTGTGGAAGGTGGGTAATAACTAAGGTCAACATAATCTGCTGAATTGATGCATCATAAGGTAAGTCCAATGACAGCAAAAAGATCTCTTGCTTCAGTCAATTTGGTATTAGTGGCCTCTGCTGTGACCTCTTTCTAAGAACAGGGACTATATCAGACAAGATCTTGGTAGGAAAGAGATGAGACCCTTGAATTGGGTGCTCTGAGGAAAGTTTAAATACCTGTTTACAAATGTGTTCGCAGGGTATGTGGAAACTCCATAGAACAATTACTGCAATGGGATCTTTTAGCCCTCCGGGCCCTGAGGGGGAAAAAGGAAGGAGAAACCACAGTCTGGAGAGGATCATGACTTTCAGTTGAAGGATGCACTTAGCCCTCCTTGACCCTGAAGAGATGGAACCAGGGGAATAAATTACCTGACCACATTCTCTTCCTTCTCTCCAATCTCTTGTTCATGCTCCACATCAGTCAAACCCAACCAGAATCCAAAAGGCAAGAATGCCGATTGATAAAGTCCATGCAGGTAGACTGCATAGGTCATGTGGGGAAGGATGAGCCTGAATCTGGAAGGGCAAGGGGAAGAGGCCAAGATATTTCTTATCTATGTGATCTCTTATTCCCAATACCTGCAGTGTCTGGTACATATAATGCTCTCAGAAAGAACTATGTGAATTATTACTGTCAACAATAAATGAGTTTATAAGTCAAAAAAAGCGAAAGTCACATTTACTTGGTACCTTCTAGTTACCAGGAGTATTGTTTAGTTTTATTGAATCTCACAACAACTTGGTGGAATGAACTATTATTATAGCCATTTTACAGTGGAAAAAACAGCAAGTCAGAGAGGTTGGGTAACTTAAGGCAAGAGCACATGACCCATAAATGGTGGAAAAGCAATTCTGGCCAAGGTCTGCTGACTTTGGATCCAAGCTCTCTCCCTTAACACCTTGCAGCTCTCTTACTCCAAAAAGAACCACAGGAAACCTTGAGCGATCGCTTTGTGATGAGACTGACATAACTATTCTATTAAGTGAAGTATCCAAGAATGGAAAAACAAGCACCACATGTACTCACCATCAAATTGGTATTAACTGATCAACACTTAAGTGGACATATAGGAATAACATCTATCGGGTGTCGGGCAGGTGGGTGGGAGGGGATGGGTATATACATACATAATGAGTGTGATGCGCACCACCCGGGGGATGGATACACTTGAAGCTCTGACTCGAAGGGGGAGGGGGGGCAAGGGAAATATATGTAACCTTAACATTTGTACCCCCACAATATGCTGAAATAAATAAATAAAAAAGATTGATTCAATTCACTTTGTTAGGATCCAGGGAAGTAGAAATTCCTGGCTTGTTTCCTGCCCTCATAGAGTTAGTAATTACATATATTTAATATATTGCAATCATTTGTGGCAAGGTTACTGCACAGGTGGCCCAGGGACTTGAAATAAAATCCATAACTTATCATTCATTCATTGATTCATTTACCTATTTTCCCATTTACTAATTCACTAAACAGTGCTTCCATCGTTCTAGGCCTGGGGAGTACACTGTAAATAATCTAAAGTTTCTGATTACATAGAACTTATGTCCTAGTGGGAGCAAAGAAAAAATTAAAAAAAAAAAACAAAACCAAGAACTAAATAAACATGAAAAATAACAGGTAGTAATAAGTATTAGGTAGAGAATGAAAGTAAATGAGTGATAAAAAGTGATGGGTAGCTATGTTAATTTGGGAGGTCAGCAAGTTCTCCTCTGAAAAGTTTATATCTCAGCTGATATCTGCAGGTCTGAAGGAACCATCTCTGAGAAAATACAGGGCAAGAAGATCTCCCACAGTGGGAACTACCAGTGGAGAGGCTCTAAGGCAGGAATTCTAGGAAGTGAAAGAAGACTAGGGAAACTAAAGCATGGGGAGCTAGGAGAAGAGTTATAAGGCAGAAGTTAAAAAATTGTTCCAGGGTAGACCATACAGGATTTGTTAGCCCATTCAAGGGTGGTGGGTAACCATAGGTAGTCTTGGAGCAGGAAAGTGGGATGATCTCATGCATGGTATGAGAGCACTACTCTGGCTACTGTCTGGACAGCAGAACATAGAGGGAAGGTGTAAGATCAGGAAACCTGCTAGACTGCTGCAGGGATTAAGAGGGAGAGGCTGGGAGTTGGACTAGGGTCATGGTAGTGGCAATGGAGAGAAGAGGGTGGTCTCAGGCCATGATTTGGGGTAAATGGAGTCAACAGAACCCCATGTGCTTTGGATTATTTACAGCTGTACTGCCCAGGCTTAGAACGATGCCAAGCACTGTTGAGTGAATGAGTAAATGGGAAAGTAGGTGAATGAATGAATGAATGAATGATAAATTATGGATTTTATTTCAAATCCTGGGTCACCTGTGCAGTAACCTTGAACCTACTGCTGATTTATCAGACGTGGGTCATGCAGGAGACAGGAAAGAATCAAGGATAAACTCAGTGAGATGAGAAAGACTAAGGAAGGAAAAGATTGGGAGAAGTGAAGGAGGATGAAAATTTAGAATTTTGTTTGGCTGTGTCAAATTTGGAACACCTGTTAAACCTAAGTGGAGGTGACATACTGGTATTGGGATGCCGATATGGGAAAGGTCAGGGCTGGAGACAAACTTTTGACACACAGACCGTATGGAAGGCACAGGGCTGGAAGAGATCATCTAGGAAGAAGAGGCAAGAGGCAGATCCTCGACCAAGCCCCAAGACACTCCAATATTTCGAGTGTGGGCAGAAGATGAGCCACCAAAGGAAAATGACATGGAACCACTTTTCTGGTATGTGTAAAGGCCCTGACATTTCAGGGCAGAGATGATTTCATAAGTGTTGAGGAATTTAATCCTTTAAATAAAATTCACAAACACGGAGGCCTCCTTCTCTGCCCAGCTCTACATTGGGAGCTGTAAGGGGGAATATAGCTCCTTTTGATCAATTTTGTGGATGGCATACAGTGTAGATGAACTACATTACAGATGGTGCTGTTTTCTAGCTCTCTCTATCCCAAAGAAACTGAGCATCTGAAACCTGTCTTTGTTAGGCTCAGGTAGATATGCCGCTCCCTTTATAGGTACCTGTGCTACCCTTTGGTGGTTTCCCAGAAAACAGTGAACATCAGCTTCGAATCATAAGGACTTTGTTTCAAATTCTGGTCTTGCTCTTCATTAGATGTATGGTATCACACAAGTCATTGCCCTCTGTTTCCTTATGAATCAAATGAAGAGAATGCCAGTCTGTAATTGATATGTATTGATACTGCTGCCCCTATCCATTCTTTTCCCCCATTCTACTCTTATGGCAACTATGTCACAATTTTGTTTCTGTGGCCCCACTCCACCCTCTCAGCTCTTGTGCTTTGCATAAAGTTGTCTCTATCCTTTCCCTCTAGGTATAACAGGTGACAAACCTTAAGGCCAAGCCAATCTGTACAAACCAGTACATTCTGTAGCTCAGGCTTTGATAATTGGCTCAGAGTTGGTCCCTGGATGTAAGTAAGGCCAATTAGAACCAAGAAAATCTAATTATGGTGTATCTTTTCTGAGCTAAAGGAAGAAATAGATTCTCTGCTGGACTGGGTGCTATATTTTGTGAGTTTAAGCTAATGAGAGTCACCACGATGACCCTGAGAATGAAGCCTATCTAAAAAATGGGGATTGAGAAAAATATTTTGGAGCTATCATTTGAGTCCTTGTTTGAGCCATGTCTGAGGTCCCTGGGTTCCACCCTGGATTTGCATGCAAGTTAAATAAGTCCTCTTTCTTGTTCCAGCCAGGCAGAGTTGGGTTTTCTATCACTTCCAAGTAGAAGAGTTTAAATTGATAAAATTATCTTAAAAGGTTGTATTGAGTATAAAATTAATAATTATGAACAGCACTAATCCAGAGGAGGTGCTTAATAAATAGAAACAATTACTGTAATTTCATTTTCAGTTTCCTTTAAATGCTATACTCTTTCCATGATAATGATTGAAGTGGCCTTAAAAATTGAAAGTTATAAAGGGACTTAAGCAGAAACAGGTGCTGCAAATTTGTGTGTATTTTCAAAAGTTCAAAGCATCAAGCCAAAATGCCAGTTATTCTGACACAGACTAAATATTCCTCATCAGAAGTACATACACGGAAAACACACACACATCCCCAAATGTGTAAGGCTCTATAAACATTCATCCTCATATCCAACAAATATTTAAGTCTCCCTAGGGTGAAAAAGAAAAAGAACAAAACGACATATTCTATCAGATTAATTCACTGGAGTGTCCAAAGTAGATTATGTTCATTCTAACAGTAATTTTTAATATTTGTAATGTAATATATTACTTGATAAGATTGTGAAACCTTCTGACAGCTTATTAGCTGGTGCCATTAAAACCAAATGTCAACTTTATCAACTGCTGTCAGTGAAATTAGCAATGAAACAGTCTCCAAGGGATGGAGGTTCAATTTGTGTTGGATAATGGTATGAATAATCACTTGGATTTATATACCACCTTTTCTCTGAAGGGTTTAAAGTGTTTACACACATCGTATTCTCACAATATCCCTGAATAGAAGGAAGGGACCAAGTTTATTATCCCTACGTGGTTTGTGGTCACTTTACAGCTTTGAGTTTGTGAAGCCAGAGCTTACAAATACACTTTACATCCCCCCAGTTGCTTTGCTTGCAGTTAGGATATAATGCCACTATATGTGGGGAGATGTCCATATGGAAGAGAATAGTAATAGAAAATAGAAAATGAAATGCTTTTTCATTTTAGTATACCTAAAAATTAAAATGTAACTGCTGTTAAGAACATTTGCTCACAAAGTTTTACTAATTGCCATGTTTGTAAAAATAAATGCAAACCTAGAACACATTTTGAAGAGATGGAAAATGGAAACATAGACTATCAAGGTAGGAAGAGACAAAATCAAGTTCCATTCCCTCACTAAGTTTTGTATATTTTGAGACCAATTTTGCATTTTCTCCCAAGCGTCCATTTATCTTACTGGCTATGGAATCCCTATGAAATTTCAGTTTTCCTCTGGGAAGCCATGTTTCCCCACTGTGTGCCCATGCAGTTTGGGTGGAGATGATCATAATATTGATCCCTGGGGTTAGGACATGACCCAGAGCTGACTAATGAGAGAACTTCATCCCTGCGTTATACCTGCCTTAGAGATCCCTCACTTCCCTGTGTGTGATCCTACACAAGGAAGCAAGAGTAATACCTGAGATTTTTCTTGAAACCATCAAGAAGTGTCTCTCTTTTTTTCCACTGAAGTTTGCTAAGCTGCTAATATATAAGACTAAAGCCATCTTGCCCCCACATTAAAAGAGCTTACTTGAGAACAAAGCCACTATAGAGGAAAGAAAGAAGAGCTATAAAGGAGAAAAGAAAGAATGTGATTCTCATCTTAGCACCCCATCTCACCCCATCTTAGCACCTAGCTCCAGCTGTGTGTGAACCCTACCCCTTTTATGAGAGCCACATTAATTGGGCTTTTACCATTTGCCAATCAAAGATATTTTATGCCTGTGCTGCCTACAAAACTTTAAGTGTCCTTAAGTGTTATTGATTACTGATTAGCCTAAAATTGCTTTTCTCCAGTGTAAATATGTAGTCAGGATAGGTTATAGTTTGCTGTGGTAACAAACAATCTTGAAATTTCAGTGGTTTAAGATGCCTAATCTTTTTTTGTTTCTTCTCCTAGCATACATGCAAGTTTATAGAAAGGGGGCTAGAGATGCCTCTGTGTCATCCTCAATTAGGGTTCTTGGGCTACTGGGGAAGCAATCATCCAGAGTATTTGTGAGTGTTGTGGTAGAGGAAGAGAGAGAGCAAGGTGATGGGGGATGGGAGACTGCACATAGATCCTTAAAGCTTCCAATCGGAAGGAGAATAAAGTACTTGCTATAATTAACTTACTGAATCTCTGGGTGTTAATACATAAGGCCCTAGAATTTCAGGAACTTCATATAATTTTAAAATATCTGCAGCTCCATGGTCTAGTCTCTGGACACAAAGAGTGCCTAGTGGGTGTTATCATCTTTTGTTTTCTAGCTGTTAACATCACTAATAACTGACTCCTTCCCTGACTACTGAGTTATCCATTTTCCTGTCTGTCTTTTGCATTCTCCATCCTTAACTGCTCAATTTCCTCTTATTGCCTAGCAAAATAAAGAAGAGTCCCTTTGTGCCCCCACATGTTGTTATAGTAAAAATGAGAAGTGAAGTTATTCTATAGTAGCACTTTTACACTGTACTCAGTATGGAATCCTTAATTACCTTTTCCAAAATCAGAAAGTACTAATTTTCCTCTTTTCAACAAAATAAACTTTTCTGCTCCCCTTGGGTATTTTGCTGAAATGTGATGCAGTGCTACAGTTTGCTCGTATACTAAGAGGCAGTTCCCTTCTAATTTCATATCATGAATTCTATTTTAGATAGGAAAAATCCCTCTTGCAGTTACAAATCCCAAGCTAATTATGGCATAACTTTAAGAGGCATTTAAACATTGATTCATATGAAAAGTATCTACCAAATGTAGAATGTATAAAGAATCTATGTGATATTCAACTATTTCCTAAAGAGACAGGAGACAAAGACGAAAACTCAGAAGGACACACTTTTTCATTAGTGCTTTGTGAAGTTTGCATGTGAAAATTAGTCAGTCATTACCCTGATCTGCAAATAAAAACACATTTGAAGATAGGAACTAAGGAAAACAAATATGAACCCACTTTTCTTTCAAGTTGATTTCAGCAGAGACTGGCTAGCTGGTCACCTAGACTTTTGCCACTGCCTAGACACACAGGAAGACTTTATCTCCCACTCTCCATTGACATTAAATTGGAGCCATGTGACGGTTTTTGAACAATAGAATGTGGACAGAAGCAGTGGACACTATTTTGGGACCTGATCTCTCATTCTGTCCCTCTTCAGTGGTCATGGTGGAGGTCACATGTTGAAGATGGTGGCACCACAAGCTGGAAGGAGCTGGGATCACTGACTCATTATTTAGAGGAGAGCTACCCAGGAGAGCCACAGATCTTCATGAGATCATGCAGTGAGTAAGAAATAAGCCTATATGTTAAGCCACTGAGCTTTTATTTTTATTCTTTCATAGCTAGTGTGGCTTTTTCTTCTAATGCATCAAAACAAACAGAAATAAGCTCAACCATTTCATAGCAATTACCAAATTGGATTTTAGTGACATAGGAGTATAAAAATTTCATTTAAATCTGAATAATATGTCAAAAAACTCTTCTAAGATAAGGAGACAGTTGAGCATTTTTGCAGAAACAGAAGGCAAACAGAAAGGGCACGCATTCAGACAGTACAGTATGTTAAGAGTACAGGCAAGCATTACCTAGCATGGCGATGAGATTTGGGGAATTGCCTGTTGACCCAGGTGAAAAGAGAACCCATTATTTCTTTTCTCTTATAAGGATGTAGTGATGCTACTGAGGAAATGAGTATTACTTTCCTTTTGCAGATGAGGAAACAGAGAAATTAAGAAACAGAATGCTCGTATGTGAGAAAGCCAGCATTGCTGACTTTGAAAATGAGGAAGGGGTCTTAGAGCCATGAGTGTGCCAGCCTCTTGATGCTAAAAAATGCAAGGAAAGGAATTCTCCCCTAGAGACTCCAGGAAGGAAACAGCACTGCCATACTGACACCTTCATTTTAGCCCATTAAGATTTGGGTTTAACTTCTGACCTCTAGGATTGTTAGATAACAAATTTGTGTTGATTTAAGCCACTAAATTTGTGGCAATTTGTTATAGCATCAATATGAAACTATTACAGACTCTAACCTGGATCTAAGATAGAAGCTCACTATTCCTAGGCTGCAATCTCAAGAGAACAGTCTGAAAAGAAGAAACTGCTGATCCCTAGAGTTAGGAATTAACAAGAAAAACTACGGATCCATGGTAAAGACCCTAGAATCCTTTCTATTTGTGGTACATTGAGCACCCATTTCAGAACATAAATTCTACGCATGGGTTCAGGCCCTGTGGCTTAATCACATATCAGCCTTCTGTTTTTTAATCTCTGTTTCCTCATCTACAAAAGGGATGTGTACACAGTCTTTAGGCTCTCTACTTTTGTCATTTATTGTGGATCATTTTCACTGCTTGGATTCTTTAAACTTTAATAAGACCAACACAAATGTCTGACTTTAGCAAACATTTGAGAAGCAAACATCAATGAGAAACATATAAAACTCTTTAGTGGGCTCTCAGGAGTTTTCTTAAGTGAATCAGAGGAAGCTGAGAACGGGACATCTAGCTGACCATTAGCACACACTTTGAAAAGAGTCACAGATGTGATGCTTTATAAAGTAAATTTGCATTTGTTAAAGGTCACTCTCCACTGAGTATTTGCACTTATATCTAAGACACAAGAAGGCCACTCTACCTCGTTCCTCTAATTTGTCTGTTTAGCGATCAATATGGGAGTCTAGACTAGGACGGCTATGGAATCTTACCACTGCTTAATTTCCCATAAGATTGACTGGACTTCCTGAAACATCTGGGGTGGGCACCAAGGGAAGTGCATTGAAGTGACAAATGTCCTTATGCCACATTAGGATGCACAGTTAACGGAGCTGAGTGCTTCCTGTTATTTTTACATGCTATTCTACTGGGATCTTCTAGCAAAATGTTTACATCTTATTTACCAAATAAAGGAAATGCTACAAGATTGAGTCACAGAGCTGTGTGTTTGAAGAAGGTCAAAGATGTTTTTGGCATTTCACACGCTGTGTAGCAATAGTATGGAAGTATATTGTTCCTGCCAGGCTCCTTAACTCTGATAGAGACTCTTGCTCTGCTCATTCTCAGGCTCAGAACCAATATTATCTTTATTCAAGTGGCTTGAAAGAGCCCAGGTGAGTCCCTCGGGGGGTTAAAGAACTAAGTCCCTCTTGCTGCTAGTCCCACCTTTACTTTTGTCTTTAGTAAGATCAAGTTCTAATTTATTCCTTGGTTTTAGGTACACAGTTCCCTTCTTTTTCCCTGTGTCTGAATTCCTGTGTCTTTGAAGACTAGTTCTTTGAGGCCCTTGTCCTAGCTACATATAGATATTTCTTCCATTTAATAAAAATGTATTGAGCACTATGAAGCTCCAGACATTATTCTAGATACGGTACTAGAAATACAGTGATGAACAAGATAGAGAAATTCTACTCTCATGGAGTTTTTAGTCCACTGGCGGTGGACAAAAATAAACCTATACATTAAACAAACAAGATAAACAAGTCTCAAAGGGAGACCTCTTTGAGAAGGCAACAGATGACCCAACGAGCTAAGGGAGCAAGGGTTCAAAAAAGTGGGAGGAAAGTGTTCACGATGAAGGACACTAAAACGACGTCAATGAGGAAGACCATGCTTGGTGTGTGTGAGGAAGACTACAGGCCAGTTTGCTGTAGCAGGGGCACAATGGGTGTGAATGAGGCTGTCCGTGCAGCCCAGCTTGAATCTGATCTGATTCATTCTGTCAAATTCTCTGGTGCTTGTTCAAGGTCACACAACTGGAAAATAAGAAAGGCCACTTCAAATTCAGGTTAACTTGAGTTTCAAGTCCAGCTCCATCATTTTCAGTGTTAACTAGAGAAACTTCTTTGCCTCTGTTGGCATGAAATGGAGTTAGATTGTTGGCTACTGAGAGGAGTAAGAGAGTTAAAATATACTGTCTTTGTTTGGGCTGGGTGGTTAAACAATAGAAATTGGGCCAGGTGGGTGGCTCATGCCTGTAATCCCAGCACTTTGGAAGGCTGAGGGAGAAGTATTGTTTGAGCCCAGGAGTTTGAGAACAGCCTAGGCTTCATAACAAGGCCCTGTCTCTACAAAAAATTAAAAAATTAGCCAGATGTAGTGGCATGTACCTGTAGTCCCAGCTACTTGGGAGGCTGAGGCAGGAGGATCACTTGAGCCCAGGAGTTGGAGGTTGCAGTGAGCTATGATGACACCACTGCACTCTAGCCCAGTCAACAGAGCAAACCCCTGTCTCAGAAAACAACAACAACAACAAAAACCCAGAAATGTATTTCTCATAATTCTGGAGGCTAGGAAATCCAAGATCAAGGCACCAGCGCCCCAGCGTCTGGTGAGGGCCCATTCCCCTGTTTGCAGATGGTCATCTTTTCTTTGTATTCTTTTTCTTTTCTTTGTATTCTTAACTGGCAAAGAAGAGAAAAAAAAGAAGCAAGCTCTCTAAGGACTTTTTACAAGGACACTAATTCCATTCATGAGAGCCCTACCCCCACGATCTAATCACTTCCCACAGGCTCCAACTCTTAACACTATCACATTGGTGGTTAAAATTTCAGTATTTCAATTTTGAAGGGATACAAACATTTAGTCCATAAGATATACTGAGTGACTATACAAGTTCCTTGCACATAGATGCACTCAAAAATTAGCTATAACTAATAACAACACATCAGATTACCTGTTTGCTCAACTTCCTATTTGACATCTCCACTTTGTTACATATCTTAAGCTCATTTTATACCACCTCTCTCTTCTTATATCTGCTTTTTATTCAGACTTCTATCTCAATAAATGGCACCACCATTCATTTAATTATCTAATTTGACTTCTTTCTCTTCCTCAATTCTCACACCTAGCCAACCACTAAGCTCACATATGTCTATATAGGTGGCCAACTCTTCTTGGTTTGCCCAGAATGGCCCCAGTTTTAGCAGCAAAAGCCCCTGTCCCAGGCAAACAGGGAAGGTTGGTTACACTATGTTTATCTCCTAAATATTCCCCAAATAATTTTACTTCTCTCCATTCCTGGTTTAATGTACCATTTCTTTCTCACCTGGACTACTGCTATGGCTTTCCAAACATCCTCCCTACTTCCACTTTTGGCCTCTCCATTTTATTACCTATTAAAGCCAGATTAACATTTTAAATTCTAAAACTCTGTTCATATCATCACCCCCACTTAAAGCACTTCAATGGCTTCCCATTGTCTTTATGATAAAACCCAAGGCTTTAACTGGTTTGCATTTCTCTGCAAAGTCTGACTTCCTTTCTTCCTTTGAAAACTTATATCTTATTACCACAGTGTATGCTTTTGGTTTCAACCTATCCACCATACTCTAGACACTCTGGGGTCCTTTTCTCCCTCTGAATGAACTAAACTGTATGTTCCTGTATGATGTGCTCTCTTTCTGTCTGGACTCTCCATCTTTTCTGGGTTCAATCTTTACTTAACTTTAAATCCCAACTCAAGCAGTTCTTCCTTGGATGGAATACTTCCAGAATCTCTAGGATAGACTCATTAAGTTCTCTTATTTTATGATCCTAAAGCAGGATCTTTCAACAACACATTTTCAGTTATGCTTTTGAATATCTTTTTCTCTGCCTAGATTTTAGAACCCATGAGGTCAAGGATCATAACTGCCTGTATCTTCAGCCATTAGTTGTGCCTAGTTTGTAGTAAACACTCAACTGATAATTGCTGAATAAATAAATAAGTAAATACTATCTGAAGATACCGCTTAGTAAAATTGCTGACAGGGCTGTTACTTATGGTTTCCCACGTGTCTTACTCAACTCCAGGGGATACCGTATATCTCATAGTCATTATTGAATTTTGTGGTTCTTAATGACAATTTTTCAGCAGATAATACATAAAGTGCCTTGAGGAACGAGTACTGTACCAATCAGGATAGGCTAAATTAGGCTATAGTAACAAGCAGTTCTTGCATTTCAGGGACTTAAACACAAGTTCATTTCCTGCTCACCTGTCACATTCTGTTCGTCCGGGTTGACTTTTTAGAGTTTCCTTCATTCTTTATGATCCCAGGATGCTTTGATTCTTGCTTTTGCCATCTCATCAGTCACCTTCCCGCTTGCTGATATAGAGGAAGAACACGCTGGAGGGTCTTCTGTTAGACTTTAATTAAGATGATGGAAGGGACACCTAGCACGTCCCTTTAGAACCATTCACTAGAATAGTCACATGGCACTGCCCAACTATGAGTGGAATGAGAACATGTAATCCTTCCATGTTCGTAGAAACGGGACGGAGCTAGGTATGAGTAAGCATTAGGTATCTCTACCATTAGTGCTTTAGAGTAGTTTAGTGTAGTTTGTACAAATTTGCACTGTGGGCTAGTGGGATAAATTGCTAAAACATTAAGCTATTGATGTTTCTTCCATGGTAATTTTCTTGGGGTTGGGGAAGGTATGGTGTGATGACAAGGCTTCTTAGGTAATTGGTACCCAGTGATACCAAAGTTGGAGGAAGCCCTAAAAGGGATAAATAACATTTCACCAGATGGTGTCTAGCTTTAGGGTGTTTTGCAGGAGGGTGGTCTTGGGTTTTTCTATATTAAATAAAGGTGTGGTATTTTTGGTCAAAAGATTTTTGTTTTTGATATCACTTGAGCTGAGATCAGATGTTCCTGAGCCTTTTTCAATATCTATAGGAAAGAGAAGATTATATCTGCCCTGTCTTCCTTTATAGGCTCATTTGGAGAATCACATGAGATGAAGTGTTTTTTATAAAGAGTGGACTATTTATCTTAGTAAATTGAATAGGTATGAAACTACTGTGTAAACTCTAAAATATTATCTGAAAATATGATGGCATTTTTATTACAATAATTAAGAGAGAAAATAAAAAGGAATCCAGAGTAAAAGGGAGAATCACAGTGACTCCCTTTTGAGCATTCACCTGAGTATGTCTCCCTTGATTTGTATTCCTAGAAGGAAGAATGTGAAGGCCTGTGCTTAAGACATATTGACTCCCTTCCTTCCCCATTTGCATATTAAGGGTTGCTACCAGCAGGCATTAAGTGAAAATCTTTATGAAAAAATGGTGCTGTTGCAGCAGGCTGTGCTATGGCAGCTTTTATTCCCCCTTCCCTTGTATATTTAGCCTCCTAGCTTTTAGACAGGGGGAAAAAAGTAAATATTTCAAATAAACAGCCTAAAATTGCCATGTTGAAACAAACAAAAAAAGCAACATGTGGATCTTGTTTAATCCTGATAGGCATAAACCAAGTGTAAAAAGACATCTTATAGATAATTAGGAACATTTGAATATAGGCTGTGTGTAAGATGAAATTAGGATGCTGTTAATTCTATTAGGTGCATTACCGTCATGGTGCTAGGGAAACCATACAAACAAAACATGACCTTACCATTCAGAAATTCATACCAAAGCATTTACACATGAAATGACATGACATCTGGGATTTGCTCTAAACCAATTCAGCAAGTAAAGAAACAAATAAACAAATTGGAGGGAGGTGCTGATAGGCGAGAGGTGATATTGACAAAATGTTGATTATTATTGAAGCTGAGTGACTGATACACAGGGGTTCACTGGAGTATGTTAGAATATTTCCAGAATAAGAGGACCTACAAAAATTGCCCATGTAAGAGGATGAAGTCATTTCTGGGGCTGTGGAGGAGCATCTAGAAAGTGCTTTTGAAAAATGAGTGCTTTTGAAAACCTATCCTAAGCAGTTTGTGCCAAGAAGTGGATTGCTGTACTTCACTCTAGAGCCCATTCCTTTCATGAGGGTGACTGAGAGATAAAATCCAGGAGAAGTGATGTGTTAGAAAAATAGAGTCATTTCTAGTTCATAATAGGGAAGCAGGGAAAAGTCATGAGAAACAGAAAGCTGGCCCCTAATCACTAAAAATAATTTGAAAATCAAAGTTTTCTCAGTTCAGTCTTTCCTTTATTTAGCAGATAGTCTGGCCCCATACAATGACTCTTAAATACTCTGATATCCTGTATGTAAGTACATTCATATGCACCATACCATCAACCCCCAAGTATTCTTTTGTCAGGGGTATGCAACGGAATGGTTCATCTAAATCTGTGGAAAAAAAAATCCAGAGGTGATAGAAATAACAGAGTTGAAAAGGATATGAGTGATAATTGATTCACTCATTCATTTGTTGGTTGATTCATTCATTCACTCAAATTTGAGAGCGTATATGTGCCAGCACTCTGGTAGGCACTGGGACACTAATGGTGAACTCCACAGAGTTTGCAGTTTAGTGATCCAGGCACTCCATGCCTTGTAATAAATGAGGACCTGAAGAACCAAGGAAAGAAAATTAAGACTGTGTGTGTGTGTACATGTGCGTGTGTGTGTTTTAAATCTTAGACTGGGCAAAAACAGATATTCACAACACAACCCTCAAAAGCAAATATTTTTAGCCTAATTTTTTTCATGTCTGGCTTC
Source organism: Cheirogaleus major (assembly GCA_963574435.1). Classification (NCBI taxonomy): domain Eukaryota; kingdom Metazoa; phylum Chordata; class Mammalia; order Primates; family Cheirogaleidae; genus Cheirogaleus; species Cheirogaleus major. The sequence goes on from CAUYPO010038721.1 coordinate 41,101, forward strand.
ATTTGTTTTTTTCTCTCACCAATCAGAATCTCACACTTGCTTACTACCTTTCAACTCAACTAAGCTATTTTTCTATTCCCTAAATATGTCACCCAATTTTATGTCTCTGCTTCTATTTTCCTGTCTGAGTTGGCTTCTGTGCTCCCTATTCAAAAAGGCCAACTCCTCTTCATCCTTCAAAATCTGGAGTGCATGTCATGACCTCTCAATCTTGCTGTGATGCTCAGTCTCCTGCTACCCAGAGGAATAAAACACTTCCTTATTTGTATTCTCATAGCACTCTGCAAAGACATCTGTTGTAGTACTCAAGACGTGTTGTCATTTTTTGTTTATATGTCTGGCTCTCTTGCTGAACTCTGAAATTTGTAAAAGCAGAATTTATATCGTATGTGTCTCTGTAACATCAGTGCCTAAGGCAGTGCCTAACTCATAGAAGGTGATCGATAAGCAAATATTAAACAAAGGAATAGATGAATGAATGATTCATATCAAATGAACCTCTCTGATATAAAAGTTTAGTCCCCTGAAAGCAATATATAACAGTTCTTCCAGCCAAAGTCATGGGATTTCAAAGTTGGAAGAGATCTTGGAGATCATTTATTCCAAACTCATAATTTAGATTTGGAGTACATCTTATGATGGATTGGGCTTTCCTGGTCAGTAGATAATGAATTGTCTTATTATGGTTTGATTCAGAGAGAAAAAATAGAACCAGGACATATGATAGGGAGGGTCAGGGAGAAGCCAGGGCAAAGTGAAACATTTACCATGGGGTTTATCTGCCCAGGGAAAATCGTCACATACTGTCCTAATGACCTTGCTATTTAATAGCCCTCCCAACTCCTGATTCCATCCCCGTGCCCTACTCTTTAAGTTTTTCCATGGCACTTATTAACTTGTAGCATGCCATATCATCTAATTATTGATCATGCCAATTGCTTATTGCCTTCTGGCTCCTTTCTCTGCACACATTCATGCCTCTCCTGTTTATTATATTCATGGCAAGCACAGGGGTTTTGCAGGCTATATGGCATGATATTTTAAAACAGTTCTTATCAAACTATCTCTGGTGAAGGACTTGTTTTTAAATTACCAATCACACATGGACCTATGTGTTGTCCTACTGTGCATGGCCACACCACATGTGCCTTACTATGTGGGTTCCACAACACCCTAACTGCTCTATACTACATGCACTGAGATCAGTCTACTGATCATGCTCTTGGATGCCTATTAATAGCAAATGGCTATAACATTTTCTATTGCTTATTCTCAGCCTCTATGCTTATTTCATCACACATTGTTAACATACTGGTCATAGGCCAGCATCAGTCTTCAGACCACACTTTGAGGAACAATAATTTAGTGGGTGGACTCCACAGTTCATCAGCCTGGGTTTGAAATCTAGCTCTATCCTTTCTTAGCAGTGTGGCTTTGAGAAAGTTTTCTTAACCTTTCTGGCTTTCATGTTCCTCCTCCGCAAAATGGGGATACTTGTAGTAGTACCTCCAGAGGGTTGTCCTAAAGATGAAATGAGTTTTTGTATATGAATGGCTGAGAACACTGCCTGGCATGGAATCCGTGTTCAATAAACATCAGCTCTTGTTATCATCACTTGACCTTTTCTCATTTAGGAATACTCCCTTCATCTATGGTTCCTGAATTTCCCAGCCAAGTGTCATTCTGGGAATGCAAGAAAAGGCAGCTGTCAGGGAGGCCTGAGGGAAGGGAGTGGAGTGCCCCTGCGTAGGGTCTGAGGCCATCTTTCCCTTTCCTCCTTGTTTCTCCCCAAACAACAGTGGGGGCTATTTTGTGCCTCCAATAGGGGAAATAAAGAGGAAACACTTTCTTAGATTTGAATGGCTAAAGACGAAAAGAGGTATTTTTCTTGGCTTAGAGTGTTCTGTTGATTCTCTCCATCTTGCAATGAAGTTTTCACTTCTGAGTGACACTCAATTTGTCCTGGAAGAGGTGAGAATGTGAGTAGGTGAGGGCCTGTATAATTTTTCAGAGAGCTCAGAAGCCCAGCTTTCATCTGACTTCATAGGCAATCCCTGTCTTGAGTCAGCACCTGCTTGAAGGGAAACTTTTTTGAATCGCAGTAATGTCCTGAGAAGGTGTTAATGCAGACGTATCCTGGAGGATGGCATTCCTCCAACCTTGATAAAAACCTATCTGTTGAATGGATTTGCGTATACAAACCCAGCCTACTTCCTGAAGAGTATCTAATAAACATACCACTTTGACACACTGAATATTTAAAACAGATAAAAGAGAATGGTCAAGTAGTAAAAGAGGAGGAAATAAATTCCGTATACTAAATTGGTTTGCTTAATTTAACTAATATTTGGGGGACGACTTGACTATAATTATATGCACAAACATATTCATATATATTATAAACTCTTACATAACACATATTGTATTCTAGGCACTGTTCTATGGTTTTATTTATATGTTTTAACTAATTTAGTTCCCTTAAGAGCACAAAGAGATACCAAGATCATCTCTTTTCTGAGTTGAAGAAACTGAGATGTAAATAGGTTAAGTGGTTCTCCAAGGTTACTTTAGTGGTCAGTGGGAGAAATTGGATTCAAACTCAGATAGTCTGGCACTAACGCCCTTTTTCTAAACCACTGTGCTGGACAGGATGGTTTGAGCTCCATTTAAGCTGAAACATCAAAAGAAATATTACCAGTTCATGGCTAGATAACAAGAAGTTGGCCATTTGGCAAGTATGGTGTGTAACTCTGGGTAAATTATTACTACTTCCTGTCTCTGAACCTTAGTTTATCAATCTCATGAATGGGGTGATTTCATGAGACGATCCTTCAAGGCTCTTCTGGTTACTATGCGCGAGGCTTGTCTGCCTCTAATTACCCGCACAACTTCCTTCTGAGTAGCTCTACTTTGTTTTGTCTTCTGCCCTTTTCTTAGTATCCCCTACCTTTCCTGGTTGCCCCCATTTATTGCCCAATTTCTGCTGCAATATCTTGGAAGGAATGTTCCAAGTTGCTTCTGCGCTAATGACAGTAAATCCACCAGGTACAATCCTGGGACTGATCAACAAGTGTAAAGATTCACAAATCAGACAAAATCAAGGGACACCCACCTCTTCCTCATGACAACCCTCCAGCTCTAGGCTAGACACTCCCTTACCTCTCCATACAGATGTTACAGGGAAATCTGGGATCAGAGGACAATGGAAAGAGAACTTAAGGACGACCTTGCATTGTAGTCCTCCAAAAATCTGAGACTGTGTTTGTTTGATACAGTGATACATCCTCAATGCCCAGTATAGAACCTGCTACATCCTAAACATTCAATAAATATTTACAGACTAAAAGCCACCTAGCTTCACCTCATCCCATATATCACACTTTTACAAAGACTGTCAAGATTTGTATGGCAATGGAGAGTTTAAAAGCCCTTTCATATATAAATATATTACTTTATATATTTTCAATCATCTCACTTAATTCATTCTTCCTTGGTTCTCATGCACCAAGATAAACTCTGCTTACTTCCTATTTTTTAAGAGGACTTCGCTCTGCAACAGTGAAAACCTCCTCTGTTTTCCCCTTCCTCCCTCCCAAGGCAGATCAAGGCTTAATGCAAGAAACTTTTTTTCTGAGCAGTAGGTATTAGAAACTCGACCCAGCCACTGCAAAGCACAGGAGAATAGAACATCCAAAAGCATTAGCAGGCAGCAGCGACTAGAAGGACAGGGGAAAGAAGACACCAGATGGATTTCTTTTTTTCAGTGGTCAACAGCACTCAGAGCATTTGCAGAAATAGATGTGACTCACACGGTGATTGACCACACAGCTGAGGGGAATTCACAGGATGGTCTGTCTCCGTATTAGCAGTAGGAGAAAAGACACTTGAGTTACTTCCTATGGCAAAAATCAGAAACAAACAATTTGGCTTATTCATGAGAATATTAGTCTTGTCCACCCTTTCACCATCAATGGCTGACAGTGGGAAATGATGGATACTGCAGGTGAACACAGAAGATTCCTATTTTATTATTTTATGTAAGTAATCATGAAGACTGATTCATTAAAAGCCTTGCTTTAGAGTGGCTTACCTACCTTCAGTATCTGAAGTTTTGGCTTTTTAAAAGAAATTTGAGTTAAATAATTTCCAAGAATTTCAATCCCCCCTTCTAAATCAGAGGTTTGTTCTGGCAATTTTACTAGGCAGCCATGGACTTAATTCAGGATTTGCCTCCATGGAAAATGGCGAGTGGATGTAATGGTGTTGTGTGGTGGCTTCAAGTCACGCAGACACTCACTCATACTGAGTCAAGAACCTTAAAAATAAAATGTTAAGTTAGGAATTACTTTTTGAAAGAATCTTCCAATATTTCATAGTTTAATCAAGTTGACTGAGAGAGTGGGTCTTTATTTTTCCGAGTGAATAGTTCTGCCATACAGGAAAGTAAACAATGAAAAAGTAAATTCTTACGTTTGTGTTCCTCTGGGTCTAGTTTTACAGAGGATATTCCCTTGTGATTTCCTCATAAAGGAAAGAGGAACTGGAATTTTCTGATGCCTACTATGCACAGGGGTTGTATGAATATAAGCTGATTTAATGTTTCAAGTTCTTTTGCAAATGATGAAACAGATGTTCAAAGTGATTATATGACTTGCTTCAGGGTCCAGCAACTAATAAAATGTGGTAGAGCCAGGCTTTGAATCCTAGGATTGCTAGGCAATTTCATCATAGCACACTACACCCCCAATGCCTTCATGTGGCCAAGTTTCTATCTCTCTTTTATCTTCTAAAAATACTTAGCTAAATAAAGACATTGGATGCCTTTGGAGAGTAGGGATGAAAAGCAGAGGAGCTGAAAACATGCTCCTCTTCTGCCTTCCCTCTCAGCCAAGTACCAGCCTTGGAAACAAGTGACAGTGGGTTTTCTCAGCTCCTGAACCTGGGAACATGAACACCCACCCAAACCCCACCAGCCTCCACCAACCTCATCCATCCTTTGCCAGCTCTTTCTCATTCCCTCAGTGACTCCTTCAAACTGACATCTGCCTCATTCATTTTTTTTTTGTTTCTCAAGATGTTTATTAATTACAAATGGGAAAAGAGTAACTTTATTTATTTATTTATTTATTTATTTCTTTGCTGAGTCAAACGGGAGTCGGTTTTTTTTTAAAAGGAACAGCTTAATTATTTTTCAGAGTAATTGTATAATTTTACATTCCTATCAGCATTTAAATATGAGTGATCTAAATCTGAGAATCTAAATATGAGTGATATAGATTCTCCACATCTTTGACAGAATTTGGTGGGGGTTTTATGGTTATTATTATTTTTGTTTTTAAATTTTTTTTCCTTTTATTTCATTATATTATAGGGGTACAAATATTGTTAGGGTTACATACATTGCCCCTGCCACCCCTCCCCCCGCCATGTGCCAGAGCTTCAAGCGTGTCCAATCCCCAGGTGGCATGCACGGCACACATTATGTAAGTATACACCCTTCTCCTCCTCCCCCCTCCCTCCTGCCCTCCACTGGACAAAAGATTTTTTTTTTTTACATTTTGGTTACATTGTATATTTTTGCCTCTCCCTAAGAAGGGTTAGAGGTATGCCCTTCCCCCCTCAACAATGCTCTCACATCCCTCTGATGTGGGTCTCGCCCCACATCCTCCAACCCCCGTCAAATCCCTGGTGAACACTACCACCATTTGAGCACCATAGTTTTAATCAGTCAGTACCAATTTGATGGCGAGTAGATGTGGAGCCCATTTTCCATATCTTGTGTCGCCTCACTGTGGATAATGGGCTTAAGCT